>VXBJ01003496.1:336912-387989 GCA_013400055.1 Nycticryphes semicollaris
TCTTATTTCTTACTGCTTTAGGCCTTGGGAACCACATGCTGTAGCTCTAAATTCCCCACCGAATTACCTGGTTTGATAATTTTAAGTAACTTCACAAGGATCCATGAACTATATTAGGTATTATCTTGCATCGGTGGGAAAGAATTATAAGTACCACTATAATCATTGCTGCAGTTCGCTCTTCTTCTGTTGGGTAGGTTTTCTCTCATGTTCTCAGTCTCACCAACAAAACATCAGCTCCAGAGGGGTTAAAAGCAGCAGAAAAAAACACTGCAGACAGGCTGGGGCTGTTCAACAAAATGAAGTCATGTCCAGTGAATAGAGTCGATTAAATGGCAGTTTGTGGGTAGTTTCTCTGCACTGTCCCACACAGCACCACTGCTAGAATTTTAATGAGAAGTAAAACAAGAGTCTAAGAAACATATAATGTCTTTTTTTTTTTTTTTTCTTCCCTAGGAATAAGAAAGTAGGTTCTACCTATTTAGGTAACAACTTTCCTCAAAGAGATTCATTGACGTGTGATCAGATAAGTGCCTTAGATGAACAGGAGACATCACTGTGAGGTTTAACAAGGACATTCTCAGTCAGAACTGCAGAGGATATAGATCTTGTTTCCAACGTAGCCCTGCCAGATCACCAGATCTAACGACCCCTAGAATAAACTGCAAGATAAACATCTGCCTCTAGACACCGTTGGGTACATCATTCCTGTTTCAGGGAAGAGGAAAAAAAAGAAAAAAAGGTCATTTTCACAACGTGAAGGAAGGTCATGTCTCTAGGAAAGTTACTAAACACAAGTCAAAGTTAGGTCTTTGAAATGCAGGTAGGCTGCACTGCGGAGAAAAGTGAAAAAAAAAAAATAATGAGCCACTTTTAAACACAGTCTGAACATGCAATTTTATCTAATTTTAACCATTTTTGGTAGCTAATTATATTTTAAAATATATTTTATGTTAAAACAATCACCCTATAGGAGCCAAGTTTTATAGGCAAACTTTATCCCCATCAGATGTGATAAATGCTTCACTGATTCAAGTTTAAGTTGATTGCAGGAACAACCTCATGTTAACAAGCAAATTACGACAAGCTATACCTGAATTTATGGCCTGCATTAGGCAGGGGTTCCAGCCAGTTGGTAACAGCCCTACCCAGCCTTCGAAACTACAGCTTCTGTCATCACTGCATTAACTCCAGCATTACAAGGATGTGCAACAACCAAAGAAGAATGATTCAAACTGGAAAACTGAAGTATTTTATAGTAATACCGTAGCAGGCAATATTTTAGGAGCCATGATAAGTCTGCAGGACAAGTAAAAACATCCCTTTTCGTTTGAAAAGCTAAATGGATAAAATCCAACTGGGATTATATGTGCATATATCTGTTCAGGCTAAGTAATCTGTATTAAAAACGTATTCTGTTACATCTAAAAGTGCTTCATGCCTTGTTAACAGTTCCTTTTAGCTAAACTCCAATAAACATTTAATCCCATTCAGCACGCCAGCTTCTGTAAGACAGAGATCACTCAACTAAAAGGCATAGAATTAAATATACAGCAATTTTTCCATCAGGAAAGCTTTCCCTCTCGCCATCAATGACCACTTTTCACTTGCAATGCAAAAGCACGTGATACACCATGCATAAAATCACTACAAAAATGACTCAATGAGAGTATTTCCTCAAAAACATTTAAACCTACTACTCCCCGCTGTGAGAATCGGCAGCTTTCAGGTGACAGATTAGGAACCAAGGCATTATATTATGTAGAAAATAAGAAAAGAAGAACAAGACAGCAATATGCAAGTGTGAGTTTTGTATCCAGAAATTTAAAAAGAAAACTTATTACCACCTGCTCGTTTCACAAAGCTTGCCACATATTGCTGGGGATCGTTTTATTATCTTTATTACATACTAAAAGAACCACTGATTGATCTTAGATTTCAAATGGGAGCGTGCAACTATAAAAGGAAAAATCACATCAACAAAGCAATGCTTGGAAAGATAATAGAAAGGAGTCACATTATCTATACATGGGGAACTGTGTTAGTTGTTTACACAGCAAAAAACAAAACCAAAGGAAAAAAGAAGAAATTCCACACAATTTATTTCTCCCTGTTCATCTGATTTAAGTTAAAACAAGTCTACTACTAGAGATAGAAAAGAAATCTCCATGTAAATTCTGTAATACTGGCAATGGAAATGTAATAATCAAGACAGACAACTTGACCTTAAAATCCTATCGTCAAAACTAGCTACAGAGCACACCCCGAACAGCTTCTTTCTTTACTTTCATGGGTTCAGGGAAGTGGCAATATGTATTTTACTGTTGATCTAACTTCTAATTCCTGATCTTTAGTAATACTAAAGTGCAAGCTCTACTACATGGTTGTCTGAAATTAAAATCCAGGAGAAAGCCTGGCTGCATTTTACTTCTCTTAACGCAGCAGAATACAAATTCCATGGCAGGGAACATACTCTTAAGAACTAAACCAGAAAACAGGAGGGCCTGGACTCTGTCTTAACATACAGCCCTAGTTCCCTGCCAAGCAAGTCTTTACTACTGTTTTAACAGTGAAAAAAAATTAATAAAATCAGTCAGAAATTCACAGCAGGAGCAGAAGCAAGTTGAGGGGTTAAAAAAAAAAAGAAAAGGTAGCTGAGAAGGAGAGAAATTTGGTATTTTTTTAGTTCAAGTTACATCACTTTCACTTTTAAGGGATTATCCATAACATAAATGCACTGAAGTGATGAGTTGCGCTAGTTTCTGATTTGACAAAGATAGGAAAAAGAAAAAAAAGAAAGTGATAATTTCCACAAAGACCTCTTTAGGGTTAGAGATACGACTTCCTTTTTCAAAACACCTCAAACACACAGATTTTTTTCACAGTTTATGATAAGGCTCTTACACATATTCCATATTTATACTGAATGTAGTACAAAACATAGAGCCACAGCAGAGTCAGAAAGAACCAACCCCATCCTAAACACACCTTCACGTACGTTAGATTACACGATGCAAGTTCCTCTGCAGTATTAGGTTCAGCTCCCTGCTGTAGGACCAGGATTCTCACATTTTATGATTTGCTACACAGATGTTATAAATAATGTTAGAGGATAAATCCAACACCTGTAGAGCATTGAGGCAACGTGGGAAAGAAAAGCACAGCAGGGGAAGGGGAAAAAAAAACCAAGGCAAACTGTTCTTAGAACAGAGCACCCCTTCAGAAACAGCTCTTGCTTCTTCACAAATAATACCTTGGATTTCCATTTGAACAACCAAAAGCTTGGGTACATGTGATTTATTTTTTGTGTTTGGTGCCCAGTGTTTATCTGATTGCCTAAGATTTCATTTTCATGGTCCAAGTGCCTAAGTGCCAAGGTTTATCACTGCTGCTTTTGTGCCCATTTACTCAGGCTAACTTGGCACTTGTCTTCCTACACCTGAAAGAGTCACACTGAGAAACTCTGTCAACAGAGTTTCTTTTAAAAGCAAAGAGATCCTGAGAGTACCTGCCTGCCATGCCCTCAGAACTGAGCAGTTGTCAGTCACTTAATGGCCTACCATTTTTTTGAGGATCCAACAGCTGTTCTGAAGTATGAACAGCTCAAACACACTGTAAAATTTAACAGAAATTCCCCTCAAACACTCAGAAGTGTCATTGCCAAGCACTGAAGTAACTTAAGCAAACAACCAGGTACCAAAACATTATGTGGAAGCAGCGTTGCTGAGCACTCAAGACTGCTGCCCACAGAGACAGGCAAGTGTTTAAATAAATTACTAGATTTACTTGACTACGTTAGTGCCACTACAGCTCTTTATGCTTTGGTTAAGTTAAATAACACATATGGACAGAAAAAAAACCAACCCCACAGCCCTGCAAATGAACAGTTACTGAAGCCATAGGTACAATTTGTTTTGCAATGCAATTCTCACAACCTACATTTTATTAGCAAAAAACCCCAACGTAGCATTCCCTTACTCACAGGTATTAAACTATAGTGAATCACTGTTAAATTATTTGCAACTTTAAAGTGATTTTCAATCATTTTATTAGCTGCTCAGGTCCTCTGTAGTGCTGGTTCATGATCCAGAGTCTACTGCAGCTGCTGAAAATGCTTTACAATTTTAATGCCTTCCTGCCTGGAGAAAGGAATGAGACACAAATAAAAATTTGACAAGCTGGAGCAACCAATCTTCACAGCCCACAAACTGATTGCAAGTCTGCTTACAGCACAGAAGAATCTCAAATCCAAGCAGGGTTAACAAGAAAAAAAACAACCCCAACAACCACACCACACAGAAACAGGAGCTTTCAATGAAGGTAAAAAGTATTTGCTTTTTAATATGCACTAAATCACAGTATCTGTTTTGAGACCATTACACCAGGTAACATTTTCGTTGTATTCTCAAAGTACTTCACAAGGGCCTGTCTAGACACTGAAGGAGCAACTATTAACTGAAGGATCCCAAAACTTATGGTTTCAGATGAAAAATAAAGCCAGTAACCAACATTCTCCCCATTCATCTCTATCCACAGTTGTACAACACAACATATTTAAAAATGCAAAAGCCATCACAGTAAGTAAATGAAAGCAAAGGAGAAACACATGCCAACGTGTTTCTGTCAGTCCTTACCTGATGCTGGTAGCAAAATGTAACCATAATCTAACAAGACCATTTGAAATTATTTCACAAATTCTAGATTTAGGCCATTATCAATGTCCTGTATCACTCGGGAAAAAAAAATCTTTAAGGAAAAACAATCATTTAATGCAATTTCTATGAATACAGAATACATTAAAAACAAAAGCAGCTATTGATCAGAACATACTGAAATGAAGACAGACCTGGTGTACAGTGGAATTTTAGTTGAAAGCCACATATATTTCAAGACATTATTCAAGTCCAAACTCAAGGAGAACTTGAGGGTAAAAAACAGCTGTTGAAGTATTAACTGTGCCTGGTGGCAGGTTACACAACACACACACGTACTCGTTCTTTTCGCAGTATTTATTTGCAAGGCTGTAGCGCTGAGATTTCTCCTTCGGCAATAAATTATTCACTATCATACAGTGTATAGAACAGTGGTGAAACATTTCTTGACAACTCAAAAGACAGACATACTGCAAAAGTCCATGTCTCTGAAAATGAAAAATGGAGACAACAGCCTCCTTGCATCTTCATTAGCTAGATCCTTTCTCCTCTTTGGCAGCAGAAGCCTCCATAGAAGTTGCTTCCAAATCTTTGCTCAACTTCTCTTTTTCTTCATTTTCATCCTCTTGAGGGTAAAGATCTGGGTATTTTTGCATGCATTCCTGCATGGCACGGAATTGGTCCACACAGTCTGATCCCTTTATTTCTTCTGTGCTATAGTGGAAACAAGAAAAGGCTGACTTGAACTGTTCCCCACAGGGACCACTAGCCATTCCACCCAGACACGGGCAATTCCAATTGATATCTCCATTGGGCAATATCAATCCTGAACAAACAAGAGAGAAGAAAAATTAAGTGCTCTTTCCAAAAATTGACTTCATTCAGTGCAAGCTGCTAGGTTGCAGGTGTAAGCTGAAGTATTAACCATACCATGTTAGTTCTGTAGCTTCAAGGGTACTCAACACCTTTCACTTCCTAGCCAGTCTCTTTCTACCTCTGATCTCTGCATGACCTTCACTGGGCACAAGTCAGATTAGCTCTATGCCCATGCCTGAATTAAGTCTTCCTCCCTGGACTACAGACTGTTGGTAATATTCTAAGGAAAGTGTCAAACAGATCAAAGTCAAGTCAATCCACTTGCCAGACTCTCTCAAGAGAGAGTAAGCCTTAAAATCACGTCATAGAAGTCATTAGAATTTAATTCCAGTATTAAGAATAGAACTTTTTAAAATCAAGTTGGATGAATGTCTTTTTCTTCTTGTTTTAAATGAACTCTAAAATATTATTCTACAACTTTGTTCCTTAAATTTGAACTGGAAAACCAGAATTACAAAAACGAGAATCAATTTATTTCTACAGCACAGATTAAGTTAGATGCCACAGAACAGAAGGAGCAGCAAGAGCATGCCTGTCTGCCTGGTCCCCAGAAATCAAATTGTGCTTTAGATCACAGCTGAAAGTGAGTTAGGTTTCCTTTTAGACTCTAAAGAAAATGGAACAGCTGTAGATTTCTGCTCTGGAACAGTTGAAGTCATCACAGAAATACTTCAGTGATGGAATAGCAAGGTGGGGATTTAAATAAGCGTATGTTCTTCAAGACATCAACTGATGTGTATAATGAAGTTCAAGAAGTCAGATAATTCATCTCCTCTGTAAGTTTTAGAAAGCATTTTACACAGTCAGGTCTAGAAATGTGATAAAACAGATTTGTTCCTAAAGGCTCCTAGAGTCTCTAATACGTTTCTCTAAAGCATTATATCTCCATTCCTTGTTTCTATTTTGCAAGAACATACATGTAAGTTATATTCATTTACAAAGAACAAGATAAATCCTGTGCTGTGATCCAAGCTAGTTTCTTCTCCACTTTTAACAGATTGCTCTCCTCCTCTCTAGTAGACTTCTCTAACTTCATCTCCAGGTTGAGTTTCTGCAGAAGCTAAACTTCAGGTTTATGCATATGTTGGTACTTTCCCTTTAGACGCAGGCATGAAACTACCACTGTCAGAGAATAAAGTTGCATTAATTCTGATCCGAGCATGAAATTATATTTAGGGCCTGATGCAACTTGATGTTACTTAAAATACTCCCACAGAATTCAGTAAGCCTACTTATGGTCTTTGTCCCGTGGGATCACGAAGTTCCACCTGTACACTTCACTCCCACTCGCAGCTCCTCAAACACTGGGCCACAGTATCATGAATCTCATGTACTGGTACAACAAAAGCAGCTCAATCATGTTTACTGCTATATTTAAGGGAATTAAAGGAAAATTTTACTCTGGTTTGCAATCCAATGTGCTGTAACTCAGTCAATGCAGTTCAGCAGAAAATTGGTCAGTCAAATCTCACTATTGATCAGTCTCATTTTCGTTACAGAAAGTAACAGTCTCCTTAGCATGACTTAATCCATTACAATAATATTGTCATTTTTCATAGATCACACTTAATTCAGCAAGATCCTTTTGTACAGTATCTGCAATAATCACTGCACTGAGAAGATATACCTAGCACAGTGCATCTTGGTGTCTCTAGCTGCCTGGAGGAGAAGCAGAACTTCTGAGACAAGGAAATGGACGGCTGGTGCCAGATTCCTTATTGCCAGGGATAACATAAAGCAGAAAGAAGTTGATCATACAGTGCAGAAGAAATACGGCTTGCTTTGTAAACTAGATTTTCAAGGCCTATATACCTCCTCACCAACATCAATCAGTCATTTTAAACAGTCATTTTTCTAATACTTCAAAAAGAATAAATAAAGAGCTCCAAAATGGCCCTGAAGTAAAAATTACTTGTAAAACAATTCTATTAAATTGTTCTTTTTAGAACTAGAACTGCACTGTAAGCACGCACATTTTAACAACAACCTAAGGAGTTATCCCATAAACACCACATTCTTGTGCATCATGTGAGCATTGATTTACACCTATTTGATCACTGAAACAGCATCAGGTTTGGATGTTATTTGCACAGAAACCATGCTTGTAAAAAGACAAAACTAAAAAAAATAGATAAAGCAAGCATTTTTTCACTGATAATTACAGCAGAATGCTCACTTCAATGATTAAGTGTATTTGCTACCTGAGAACACAATCGAAACCGGAACAGATTTCACTTATCACTCTCCCCAAATAGCAAGTCTGCACTAGACAGGATCACTATTTTTAATTAAATTAAAACATCTTTCAAATGCAGCTTGAACTTCACCGATCCAGTGGGTCGTATCTACTTGAGCCTGCACTTGGGGAAGAAAGCAAAAAAAAAAAAACCAACCCCTTTTTACATCACAGCAGATCAAGGCTTGCATTAGCAATTAACTGCTGACATCACACAACTTAATCTCTCTGAGCTCACAGGATCTGTTAACACCGTGGCTGAAGGCAGGCTCATCTGCATTTATGTCATGACTTGACTTTGGACTTGCTGTAATGAAGTCCCAACATTGCTCTGAAAAAAAGCTTCTTAGTTAATATAAGACAAACACTCCAATAAAAAGCTCATCTGCCAGGATTCACAATGCCTGACAGACACAAAGGAAGCAGGATTGAAGAGGACATGATTAGTCATAAAACCAGTCCTGTGCATCTGATCATTCATAAAGTTCTTTCTTAAAAGCACTTCTGGGGTTTTTGCTTCATCAGACCTTTGTGGAAACCGTTTCAAAACTGTCTCTAAACTAAGAAGTCTGGAGAGGACACCAACAACTTGTGCCAGATGTGCAATTCCATAAGCACTTTTGGCCAATTCTGCTATCACATCTGTAATGTGAATGTAAACTGACTTTTTGTGCATAGAACTCACCTGTGCCTTCTTCAAAGCCTAATAAAATAAGGTATTATTCTTATGGGAGCAAAGATCTCAATGAAAACTAAGAGATTTTTCATACTTAAATTCTTTCACCTTCAACACAAGACGCGAAACAAGCTTTACAGTGAGATTACTATTTAGAAAATGCTGCAAATTAATCCTTAATATGAAATGCTAACTTTAACCTAACCCTGGTTTGTCTGCCTTCCCATTTCACATGACTTCATTTATTCCAATGTTTTTGGCTTAAAGTGAGCCATTAACATTTTGCTACCAAAATCTCGTAACTAATAGAGAACAAAATAAATAAATAAATCTCGCAACTGAGAAAAATCACAGAATACTACTACACAACTTTATTTTCTCCCAAGGGTAGCAAAGCACAAGTTTTCCCAAGTGATCTACTGACAGAAATAGCCTGCTCAAAGATTAATGTCTGTTAATGCCTAAAACGAACTACCAAAAAATTCCAGACTACATGTTTATTTTAAGTATAAAAACAGATCCTATAAAAAAAATCACAGCCTCAAATAAAATGTTCAGCTGTATTAGAAAACAATACAGATTATGGTATATCTATATAGAGCTATTCTTTCCCAGATATGACTGTTCTGTGTATAGCACAGCAGAAAAGATGAAAAGAGTCATTATAGTGAATTATACCACAGAAGTTTAACACTGGAAACCGACTCTTCTATTCAAAACAGAAGCTAAAGTAACATGCAGGCTTTTCTAATTTATGTACAGCAAAGCCCTTTCCAATTCTCTTTTAAATAAAAGCCACATGAGCCAGAGCTTATGCACTTTAACATATTCTAAAACATTTTGCCCATATGTCATTTTCTGCCCTCAAATTTCACTCACAATAGATGCAGCACCATTCTGTGATGTATTAATTATTTCTCTGTTTTGATCTGGTGCACTGTAACCTGACATCATTCAAGTGATTTTTCAGAGAACCCTTAAAACATGGTAGTAACTTATCTACCACATGTTCAAACAAAAATAAATAGAAAAAAAACCAAAAAACCACACAAAAAGCCCCCTCAAACTTATTAATAGTATTTAAACAGAGTTTACACAGTTTCTCATTTTAAAATCACACAGACACACATTTTCACTCTCAGGTGTCCCTGACATAACTAGCTCTTGGCTTTCTCGGTTTTCTTCCCTGCTCTACAGTTTTGGAAGCATTTTTTCTACCACGCTGTAAATACAGGATTGCTAGAAAAAACAACTCACCACCTCTACCCCTCACCAAGGTCTCACCATATCCAGCAAAATACACGTAAGAGGATTCAATGACTATGGCATTTAACCAAAGAGGAAGAGGCTCTTAGTTTTGACTAGTTTATTACCCAAATAAGTGGCATAAGACTGTATACTTGTGGTATATGTACAATCAGAAAAAGAATAATTTGGGGCGAAGGGGTGGAGTGTGAGAAAGAAAGAAGAGAATAATTTTCTATGCTCACATTCCAAGCTGTTAAGTACATCTCTCTATTATGCTAGATCCAGACTGGCACCCTTCCCCTTCCTCTTAAAAGCTGGTGTCAAAAATAGATGCTTTGCTAGAGGATCAATATGCATCCACGTGCTGTTGCTAAATAGACACCTTTCACTAGTATTTCTCACCAAAGACCATAAATTACTATAAGGGGGAGGACAGGTGAACTTTAAACAATGACATGTAATATCAATACAGAGTGCACCGGTGATTTTACTTAGCTAAACAGCGAGCCACTTGGTTTAGCTGTACAGCACACAAGGTAGTTCATGTGGGTAAGTTATGATAAGTTAAGTTCACTTCACAATTCAGTGAAGGATAAAGTCTCCAAGTGTTTTCGCGTTCTCCAGATGTGATATCTAGAAAAAGTATCCTTCCCTGCTTTATTTTGCAAGCAGTCTCCATTTTTTTTGAGAAACCAAAAGCCACAGGCCACAGAAAAGGAATGGGGAACTTAATTCAATCATCTGATCATTAGAGGCTGTTAACTCTTCACTTAATGGACCAATAAGGAATTTTAAATTTGCCCAAGACAGGAATTAACTCTGATTTTGTTTCAGTCCCACACAGCTTACTCACAGAAGTAAATACTCTTAAAAATGAGCTCCCCTCGGACACTATTTTCTACCTAAGGATGAACTACTTTACAGGAATCATTTGTAGGTTCCATCTTCCATCCTGGTCAAAGCAGTAACAGCTATGAGTGTCAAAGATTTTATTGCCTGTAGGAGTCTCTATCTGAAATCTTTAGGGGCTAATGCACCATCCCCATGGTGAAGATTATGACAAATCCCACAGCATAGACTGTTCCCACCAAATAGGCAGTTCAGGTATTGGGTCTCAGCCAGCAAAACAACCTACCTGAATATATGAGGAAGAACTCCAGCCAGATACTAAACTGCAATTGTTAAATGCCTTTCTGAAAATGAAGTTATCTCATTGTTCTCATTTGGGTCATTATAAAACTGAACAGACTCATCAGCGCCAACGAGCAAAACATTTACAAACATCTACTGACTGTGCTGAAGCCAAGATAGGCAGATAAATGAAAAATCATTTCAACACAAATCCATGTATGAAAAAAGTTATTATAATGACATCAGAAGATATGGTTCAAATTAAACCACACACCACATCAGCTAACAAAGCAACCGTGCGTGCATCAGCTGACAAACTGTGCCTAAATACTGCCCTCTAACGGCCACACACACACTTGCAGAAATTATTAACAGCAAAAGTTTTAATCACGGTAGGAAGATTATTTTATTTACCTATTAGAAATAGCCTAAAATATGCTCTGTGCAATCAGAATATTGCAAGTCTTAATCTCAGAAATATTCTGCTCTCTTAAGTCCCCATTTGCAGGTTAGATTTACTTCACATAAAACTGAAAACTTTTAACTTGGGTCTTTTCAAGGAAGATGGTTACAGTTGAAAACTAAGTCATTTGAACTCGCCTGTCATGTGCCAATGAAAAGTATTGCTACTAGTTATTGATTATACTTCTACTAGTATAGTACAGGATTAGTCAGATAGAACTTATATTAAATTGGATATCCAGAGATCACCAAATTAGGCAATTTCAGCTGCACACAGGCAGGTTAGCAACTCCTTTCAATGGCAGCCATATGTACTTCACTTCAGCTTCTCTGAACTTTGCACTTTGTCATTAAAACAGTGAAAAAAACACCACGATTTTCACTGATTAATCTCTAACTTTGTCAATAAAAGAAAGGAAGGGAAGAGTTTTTTCTGGGTGTCTCTGGCTACTAACCAAAACTGTAAGTCATCAATTGATATATTCGAACAGGCCACTTTGTAGGGAAAAAAAACCCAAACACTCCACAAAACCAAAACATTGTGAGTAAAACACGTCATTTTGATGTCCTAATTTAGAAGTTAAAAATGCTAAGAGTTTGGGTGTTTATCTACTGAATAACCAGCTGCCTTCCTTTAAAAATTAACAATTTGATCCTATTTCATGCAAAGTTTGGGTTTTGTTCTTGTTTTTTAAGATTGTTAAAATACAATCTATGGGACATATCACTCCTTCCTTCTGTCCTGCTTACTACTGACCTTGTTCTTCATAAGGGTCATCCGGGTCATCTGCAACCAGCTCAGCACTGCTTGGTGTCTCATGGTCCTCCTTGGTCGCAAATATAATTCTGTCTTTTCCTACCATAGAGGAGACAAGAAGCAAAAGTTCAGAGAAAACTGAGACAGAAGGAATCACTTATAAAGCTGGTGAATTCCACGAGGTAATGAGGTATTCAACATGATGCATTAATGTTAATAGTGAATTAATTCTGTTGTACTTACCAGTCACCTTCAATGAGAACAGTTGTTTGTTCAGAGAAACACATACACAACTGAAATTCTATTCTTCTTAAATTCCAATATTCACAGCAACATAGTGTAATGGCTGCAGATCACAGCACAGTTCAATGAACTGTGAAGTTAAAAAGCTGTTTCAAAAAAAGCTTGAACTACTTTGTTGCCAGGAATAACCCAGAGGTTAGGAAAAAGAAGGAAAAGTGAAAGAAAAACTATACTAAATTACAGGAAAGTGTTCAATAGGCTACTTACTAGTAACAGTAATCTTCATTAAAGACTGGTGTAGTAATTTACAATAATTATCTGAATTAAGTACTGCAGAGCACCTTAACAGTGTAGAACTAACTATATTGAAAGGTGCTGTGAACATTATGAAGAATAGAAAAACACCACAGCACACTTCCTGCTCTTGTACCACTCTTGATTTAACAAAGAGGTTCTGTAGCAGGGTGGGGAGGTTCTGGCTGGAAACCCAACAACAGATTTCTAACAACTGTAACACTACAAAAAAACCCCACGTTGATGCAGACACAGGCACAGAAGAACAACTGGATGAAAACTTTCTGAATGCCCAACTGAGTATGCATTGGGGGGTGGGATGGGGTGTGTGTGAGCTCCCCAAAACTTCTTTTCATTCTCTGAATTCATGAAGGTCACTAAGGTGACTAGGCTTATTAGAAATTAATATCTTCTCACCCCTCAGTGTGACCTCAACTAGCAGGTGTTCAGTAGCTCCTTTCGCTTTGCTCAGTAACCAATATGCAGTTAAATATGTCTGAGAAACGGATAAATCTAAACTCTTTTAAAAAGGGGAACAGTTTTCTGTCAACTCTGCATTGTACTCCAGCAAACTTTACAATGTAGAATGCCCAGTCCTTCCTTGTATGAAAGGAACTAGAAACACATGAACTCCACTGCTCATCACTGTAATTTTGTGGGATGCCGTAAAACAGCTTACAGATCTTGCAAAGATCCAAGATGTTGTTAAAATAAATTCATTAAAGCCATGGCTATCTCTCAATGCTGTTTTCAGCACATTTAGTGTGCTAAAGTTTGTAACTTCAAAACGGCAATTTGAACTACAGAGTGGGGTTTTTCCAGTTTGAAACTTTTATGTTTAGTTACTTTGCGTTCCTCCAAGTGCGGGGGTAATATACCCCCCAGGAGACAAAGTGGTCAAGCCTCGAAATACCACAACCCGTACAATACACCAACTTGTAGAGATACAGAAACAAACCTCGCTCTCTACCCACCCTGTCCATCTACACTCTTTTCCTTAAACAGAAATAAAAAAACCCAACCCTCCACCTCTGTCCGCTTCAGCTAAGCTGGTAGAAATCTAACCCCTACGGGAGGATACCATTCCGCTCGGCGGCAGGGACCTGCGGCCCGCCTCAGCCGCCCCCGCAGCCAAGCCTGCCCAGCTACACTACGAGCCCCGAGGTGCACACACGCCCATGCCGGGGGGACTCTCCAGCCCCGGGCTGCAGGCCTGTCCCCCTACTGCGCAGGCCGGCCCTAATGGCGGTGGAAACCCTCTGCCCTCTGCGCTCCCCCCCACCCCAACCCCGCCTCAGGCCAACGGCCCCTCCACGGCTTCCCGCCTACCGTGAGGAGAAAGGTCGGCGGAGGGATGCGAGGCGGCCCTCTCCCCCTGCCGCCACACGCGGGCGGCCTTCCCGCTTCTTTTCCCCCTCAGACTGCACCTTCCCTTCACGGGCTGAACTGAGGGGGCAACCACCCCTCCTCGCCCCCATCCAAAGGCCAGCTCAGGGAGAGCCCGCCCGGCATGACATTGGAAGGACACCGGGGCGCACCTTCTTGCCTGCAGTAGGACATGGCGGAGCCGTCCGGTGCCTTCCCCCGCAAGCACGCTCGTAGACCGACCCCGCTGCTGCTGCCACCACCGCAGCCCCCCTCGGCTTGTCCTCTGCCCCTTCCGCAGCAGCGGGACAGCGGCACGCTGCTCCACGCTATGACCTCCCACCTCCGGAAGCGCCTTCCCTGCCCGCCGGCGGCGGCTGACGCACCTCCTGCCGGAGGCAGCCCACGGGAGGGAGCAGCCGGCCCTCCCAGGCCCGGCCTTGGTGCTGGACTACATCTCCCAGCGTACACTGCGCCTAGGAGGAACTACGCGACCCGGCATGCAGTGCAGCGGGGGTGTGGAGGTTAGAGGGTCGGGTGAGCCCTGAAGTGGCGGGTGTGGATGTGGTGGTTTTCGGTGCGCGCTTTCTGTGATCTCTCCGGGGTGGTGCCTGATCGAGGGCGAGAGGCTCAAGATGTCGAGGAATGTAAGTGTTCTTCAGGCTGGTTCTGCTGTTGTTCCGCGCTGTGCGTAGCGGTCTCCTGGGCTGGCCCGTTGCCGCCCTCCCGGGTGGCCCGTCTGAGGCAAGGGGCCCTGTGCAGCTGAGGGACCGCTGTCACATCCTGCCTGGCACCTCGAGAGGTGCAAAAGGGAAGCCTCGTCTCATTTCTTGGCTGCCTGTGCTAACATGAAGTTGCTTCTTGGTCATTCCCTACAGCCAGATAATGTACGGAGGGTGCTGGTCTGTATAGACCCCTGGGTTTTCATACTTTATTGTGGCATGGGCTAGGACAGCAGTAGCCATTCTGTTTCACGCTAGCTCCTTTTCTTGCCTGAGACACAATTATTTTAAAGTATGCAGGCATTTCTCCACTACTGAGGTAAAATGTAACTTGTTATTTATAGCTATGTTTTAGCTGGTCTGGAATTCGGGAGTATTACTCAATTTGTCATGGCCTGAGTGCAGGGTGTGGACACCAAACAGGGAACTTAAGAGACAGACTGAAGAAAGCTTGAAGGGACGTGTTGAACCACTATAATAGAGATTTTTTCTCCATCAGACTGGAGTTGTATTTATTGATTGCATTACAGGTATCAAAAGCATGATGAGGCATTTAATAAGTATGGGAAAGTGTTGGTTCAAAGCAGGAGGTGCTACTCTGTAGAGAAGCAGTAATAACAAAGCTAAAAGACTTATTTTGAAACAGAATGCTTTCCCCTTTCACACGAATATTGCATTTTTGGTTTATCTCCAACAGTTCTCTGACACAGGCAGCAGAAAAGAACATGTTAAAATCACAAGTGAGCCCAAACCAGGGTTCCTGGAGAGGCTCAGCGAGACTTCTGGAGGCATGTTGATGGGACTTGTGACGTTTCTTCTGTCTTTCTACCTTCTTTTTACCAATGAAGTAAGTGACATACTGTCAACGTTTGTACACAGCTTTGAAATATCACAGCTGAGCTTGCCTTCAATTAGTGTGACAGTCCCCTGGGTTTATAAGGGCTTCATTTATAGGCTCACTGAAGTGGTCGTGTAAATGGTTTATTACTTCCTTCGTCTAGAGGTGCTGGTGGTTATGCTTGGGATTACAAGAATGAAACCACAGGGCCACAGATAGTACTTCTGTAGAACTGAATGTAGTAGAGACAGCAATGATGTGTAAGGAGCAACAAGATCCAAAACTTGTAAGCTGATGCAGAAACAGACTGTGGTATTGTTGAAAGAGGATTGTATGAGCCAACCACAGTCTAGTCTTCTCTCTTTTCTTGGGGTAACAGAAGGTCCTCATTTCTAGTGTTGTTATAATTGCATTCAAGGAATTCATATGAATTTATATTCATAAAACTGAGAGTGTTATTTATTCTCAGTTTTATTTTATGTCTTGGTTTTAGATTTAAAAAAATAATTAAAGTAAACAGGGAATCCTAACACCCTGCCATTTCAAACATATATGCTTTTGGTAGTTTTGGGGTGGAGAAGCAGAATTGTGTGATTTTTTTCACCTAAGGCTTCTATTTATACTTCTATAAGAGGAAAAAAAGCCACTCCAAATTTTGGTGGCTTTGCAGGAAAAAGCACACCATAAAATTATGTTAAGGAAAGGAAAACTTCTGCCAAGTAGTCATATGGTCTGTGGGAAAAGGACCATAACTGGCATAATTTTTGCAGTTACTTGTAAATTATGAACAAGTTAGAGGTGAAGATCAATATATTTGGATCCTTATGGAAATAATCTCTGTATGTTTGAGGAGCTTAGCAAATGTTAATGGTCCTGCTGCACAGGTAAGAAGTACTACCCCAGGCTGTGTCAGCCACAGAGAGACAGTGGAGAAGTACAAGTGTGTTTCAAGATTATGCCTTAAGGCTGAATGTACAAGCAATCCTTGTGTTCTTCAAATCACTTGTCTCCTAACCTTTTTCACAAAATACTGCTGTGCCATTGATTCTCCACAAAATGATTGTGCTTTTTGTGATTGCAGGGGCGAGCTTTAAGGACAGCCAAATCTCTTGATGAGGGTCTTTCTCTTGTGATCCCTCTTGACAGCATCCACAGCGTGTCTCAGCAGAATGAAGGGAGACTGGTGCACTTAGCTGGCACTCTCAGTACATCTAAGGTAAAGAAATGCTTATATCTTCAAGACACTATTTTAAAGCTTAGGGGAAAGGAAAAGTCTTTGTCAATTAAAACTATGCTTGATACACAGGGAGAAGACATGTAGCTTCTCTCCTCCTCTGTAAGCATTGCGGGCTACCACCCAAGTATTGCTGTACAGCCTTGGTCTTCCTGCTCCCAAGCACCGTGCTACCTCTATCTGTTTACCTTCCCACTGCCTTTGGTGGGTGATTTCAATTCCCTTTGTATAAGGATCTGTTGTGTATTCATAATATTTTAAAGTCTTCAGGCTCTTGCAGTACAGAGGCTCTGCTAGTTCTGACTTTTCAGCAGCGTTGACATTTTCCATGTTCGGTGTACATTGCGGAAGGTAACACAGCACAGTAACTTCCAGCTAAATAAAATCTCCCTCTGGTTTAAACACTGAAACCTGCATATTATTAGCCAGCATTTCTGGTTTTATTCTTCAGCACAGCCATAATTTTTGATGATGATTCTTTAAGTCAGATTTATCAGTGATATAAAGAGTTGCTCCTTTTTGTCTTTCATAATGTTTATTCTGTATTCAACTGTATGTAAAGTGTACTAACAGTGTACAGTGAGGTTTGTAAATGGGTTTGATAATGAAAGTACAGTGCTTGAGTCTGTGAGGTATAGCATTTGTATTGACTTGTATTTTCTTTTTGTAAATAGCCTTTGTTTGATCCCAGCTACGGGCTCTCGATCCAGGCTGTCAAACTGAAGCGTAATGTGGAAATGTACCAATGGGTAGAATATGAAGAATCCACGTAAGTGAAAGAAATCTTTAAAAGTTGTTTATAAAGTTGTTTGTTGCACGCCCAGCCCACTCGCTGTCTGGGTGGTATGAGAATCAGAAAAGGCCTTGTCTCTGTGAGCGCTGCTCAGCGGTAATTAAAACATCCCTGTATTATCAATGCTGTTTTCAGCACAAATCCAAAACATATCTCCATACTAGCTACTACGAAGAAAATTAAATCTACCCCAGCCAAAGCCAGTACAAGTTGTTGTCTCAACAGGATCCCATCACATGTTATTTTTTTTTTCTCTCTTCCCACCCCTGAAGGAAAAAAAAATGCAACAAGTCTGTTCTGTGCTTGAGAGACACTC
Organism: Nycticryphes semicollaris; assembly: GCA_013400055.1. Taxonomy (NCBI): domain Eukaryota; kingdom Metazoa; phylum Chordata; class Aves; order Charadriiformes; family Rostratulidae; genus Nycticryphes; species Nycticryphes semicollaris. Next base: position 354,756 of record VXBJ01003496.1, read on the forward strand.
AGGATGTTTTAAAATAGGCAATGTTGCAGTCTAGGTACCTTTTCAGGGGGATTTACAAAACTCTAATGATGCTAGCTACTCTGCTAATAGTTGCAAGCAGAAGAGGAAAAACATTTTTGTTATTAATTATAATTCCCCTGAAAATAGTTTGTTATTAGCTCTTATGTAGGTCTCACTCCACAGAACTCACGTTCCAGATGTCTTTTGCATCATACAAAAAAGGCGTCAGGAGGTTGTGAAGGTGTGAAAAAATAACTTCTTAGTTTTAATATGGTTATGGTGCAGCATCTGTAAAAGACTCACTGATTTTGATCAACTTGTTTCGCTGTCTTTAATATTGATTGTTCCAGATTGATCTAGTCAACACCTCCGTGCTGGCAACATTGAAATAAAAGGGTTGTGGCTGTTTAGCATCTGTGTGTCATTTTCTCCTTGTACAGAGAATCTGTGTTTTCAGAATAGGTAGCTCAGAGAAGAGGTTGTTTGCTTGCAAAGGTACGTTTGTGTTGCCAGTGAGCTGTTGGTGCGTTTCATTTGTAAAGAGTATTCTGCCCTTAGCAGGGGTGTGTGCACACTGGTTTGGTTCTCATCCCACCCTTTTTTTTTCTGCAGGGAATATGAAGAGAATGGTGAGATTAAGAAAGAGACAAAGTATTCATACAGTAAGTTGTTTAAAAGAAAGTTAGTTTTCTTTTATGCATGTAACTTTTAGATTTACTAAACAAATGGCAGGACCTTCCTTTCTGAGGTGAAAAGAGAGGAGGTGTGCTGTTAGCAAGCAACTATTACAGAAAGTCTTGTCCTGGAACTCCTAGAGGTTCAGAGCAGCACCCAGGAATAGGATGCTCTGGAGATAGGACCCGTAAGGTCATCAGTGACAGGAGATGTGTAGAGATGAGAGTGTCCTCACAGCTACGCCTGAGATTACTCTTCAGAAGTGGAGTGTGTCAGGCATGAGCAGAAGAGAACAGACAAGGAAGAACAGCGTAGCTCCAGCCTGTAAGACAGCCTGTTGAGAGTCTGTTTAGGTGTTGATACCAGCTAATGAAAATCATCAGTGCCTTCTGATGTGTGTTGTGGCTTTTGCCAAATGCTTTTTTTGGCAGGAGCAGAACTGAGAGCATTACTCTGATCTACCCAGTGGCAGAAAAATACTGAGTCATCGCATATCTGGAGATTGGGCTTTGTGCTTCGTTTATCTCTGATTAAAGCACATGGATGTGTAACGTGGGTGTGCAGCAATTTCTGGGTGTGATCATAAAAATACCCCAGCTCAGTGAAGCGTGGGATCCTGCAGCATGGAGATGCTAGTGGTTGTGAAAAACAGCCTTACAGTGTCAGGAAACAAAGAGAAACACTTTCTGAAAAAAAACAGCTGCCCTCTCGGGATTGATGGATTCTGTCCCGTGGAAGCCTTTATGTTACGAGCTGTGGTGGGTTGGCTTTGCCTGGCAGCTGAGGACCCACACAGCCACTTCCTAACTCTTCCTCCTCAGCAGGACAGGGAAAGAGATCGGGAGGAACAGGAATGAGAGAGCTTGTGGGTTGAAACAAAGGCAGGGAGAACACTTAACAATTTTACCATCATGGGCAAAACAGTCTTGACTTGGGGAAAATTAACTTAATTTGTTGTCAATTAAAATAATAATTACTGCTTAGGGTGTTGAATAAGCACATTGCTCTCGCCCTTTCCTAGGCTGAACTTCACTACAGACTCCTCTACCTTTATCCTCCCGTGGTACCAGGACATGTTACACTCACTCCCTTTAGGGAAGCAGTGAGTGGTGCAGGGGATGGAGTTTCAGTCAGCACATAGTGGTTTCTCTCTGCCACTCTTTCCTTCTTACACCTTTCCCATGCTCCAGCATGGACTCTGCCCATGCTGCCATGAATATCTGCGCTGCTGTGGTGCACTTCCCTTCCTGACTTTGGTGTTCCCTCTGTTGTTTCTCACTCCTTTTTATTCCTTCCCTTCCCCGTTTGTTTTTTCTTAAAAATATTTTTTCACAGAAGTGCCCAAACTTCACTGATGGGCTCAGCTGTGGCCTGCAGTGAGTTTCACACAGAGGCAGCTGCATCCACCACAGGGCAAGCCCCTGACCTCTTCCCACAGAGGCCCCCCCTGCGGCTCCTCCCCCTACCAAAACCTTGCCATGCACTCAGTACACCAGAATACCCTTTACAATATCCCTACTTCAGTGTTTAACCAAACTCCTTTTCCTTCCTCTCTACTATTTAATGGAAGTAGAGCAAGCTATGTTTAATAAGGAAGCTGCTCAAAAGAGGGACATTCATTTTGTAGGAGTTATAAGAAACCTACTGGAATCTGTCCTGGGGACATGGGAGGCTGCTGTGGCCTTAACAAAGGCAGCATTATGCATTTTTGACAGTGGCACAAACAGGTACAATCTCTATCTGTTGCTTGATCGCATTGAAATTTGCTAGTTCCAGCAGAGCTCTCAACCTTTTCTCACAAAACAAGATTATTCCCAAAGGTTGGAGCCAGGAACCAAACCCAACTGCAAAGCTCCCGAAGTAGAGTTACAATTTTATTGCTAAAAGCATTTTTTTTTTCTAAATTATGCCATTCCTTGTTGATATGCTGGGAAGATGCATTTAAATATCAGCACAGACTGTCACATATATATATTTTGATGTAAACATTATTTCTGTAAGTGTTACTTAGAGTTGATTCATTGATTGAAAGATCTGAGTGGCAATTTTTCCTGTTTTCCCCTCAACTTTTGCATCATTTTCTTTAGATACCGAATGGAAGTCGGAAGTTGTGAACAGCAGAAACTTTGATCGAGAAATTGGACACAAAAACCCTAGGTAATGTGCCACCTCGCACGGTCCCTCTAGATCCTCTCACTGCCTCATGGAAGTTGAAAGCGAATTGACTGGTCTTTGTGACACGGTGAAGCAGGTGGGAACTGTTGGTCTTTTGGTAGCTGGGAGAAATAAGGCACAGAGGGATTAGAGACCAGCTCAAGGCTGCCTAGTGGAACCAGAATTAAGTAATGGCTGGACATCAGGCTATTATTCTGTTACCTCTGGACCATGTGGTCTCCATGTAGCAGAACTTGAATGGGTTCCTTTCTGACTTTTATTATCTGTTAGTGCAGTCTGTTATGAATTCTTCCCTCTATTTCAAGTCCAGGGTTAGAATAGCAGGCCTCCTGTGAGCTTGCCATACCGCTTGCATGCTGCTTTTTCTAAGCTGGTACATATGAGCTCACAGGCCTGCTTGTGGCAATCATCCATATGTAATTTGTTTCATATATCTGTCAACCGTGGCATTTCAGTTACACCATAATGTGCCAGTTTTAATGCTAAGTTTTAGCTTGCTGCTCATTCTCACGGCACCTGCTTGGTTCCTTGGGATGCAGGATGCCATCTGGCAGAAAACATCATGTGTGAGTGAAAAACACAGCTGGAGACATAGTAGGGCCAGGATTTTGACAAAACTTTGAACTTTGCAAAATCTCCAGAACTTGGTTTTGATTCCATGGGCTCATCCAAATACACTGTCCTCTGCTTGGAAATGCTACTTTAGGAGAGAAAGCAAAGATCTTTGTGTCCCAACTAGCAGGCTTGTGTAGATGAGAGATAATGGAAAGAAGCATACACAGATGGCATGGCTGCTTTGTCTGTCCTCCTCATGCATACTTTTTTGTTACTGGAAATTCTCCAGGCATTCTGCAGTAAATGCAAATCTCTAGTGGGGAGTACAAAATGCTCTTGGTTTAGTGTTATCACAGTACGTTATTTATAAAGTGCTGCAGCTCAGAACATTTCATCTGGGTCTGTTGGTACAAACCAAGGGGACTGAGCATAACTGTGGTGGATCCTTGCGTGTGATGGCATGGTGTGTGCAGACATGCTGAACTTTAGAATTCATGCCTAGCATTAATGAGACTCTATTTTAAGTGTGTACTACATGTCTTCTTCCTCTGTCCATCCATCTTACCTTTTTATGTAACTTAGACATCTGTGAAAATAAAACCTGTTTACTGCCAGGGAGATTCTAGTAGTACTACTCAGGAGAATGAAGTCAAGTCTGTGAGTAAAGGATCCTGTGTGTGGAATTTAATTAACTTGGCCATGATGTAGAATTACCTTTATATGGAGAAGGTTTATGATCTAGGTTTCTTAATTTAGCAGATAAGATCTATCAGTTGACAGCGGAAGCTATATAGATGCAGGCTAGAAATAAAAGTGTGTTCATGAGTGTAGTTAAATGTTGCAGGAATTCATCTAGGAATGTGATTAATTCGTTGTCACTCCAAGTCTCTATATCACCACCGAGCTTTGTTCTTCCCAAGAGCTGAACTCCATTTCAGCCCATTATGGGTTCAGTACAGACAAAACTAGTGAAATCCTGTAATCTGAATGGACAGTCAGGCCAAGGGATGAGACAGTCCTGTCCTGTCTTAACTTCTTTTTAATGACAGCCATTAAGCTCTTTGAGTTTCTTCTGATGTTTGATGTAGCACCTATTCTGTGCTATATATTACATACTGCAAATCAAGAGTTTGATCATAATTCTGGGACTAATCAGGGTCTCTCTCTGTTCCGCAGTGCCATGGCTGTGGAGTCTTTCACTGCTGTTTCTCCTAACGTCCAGGTTGGCAGCTTTGTTCTTTCCAAGGGTAAGAGTTGCTTTGTACTGGCTTTGAGTCTGCTGTTGTATCAGCCTTGGATTTTGGTTCTTTCCACAATGGCCGTCATTTCAAGTGATATTCGGGAAGCCAGCCAGCAAATTGGCTGTTCCAAGTTAGAGACTGGACCTGAGCTTGTTTCTTTATTCTGCTTAGGTCTCGTGGATAAAATTGATAACTTCAAGCAGTTGAGCTTGTCAAACCTTGAGGATCCACACGCTGATGTTACCCGAGGAGGAGATTATTTTTACCACAGCGAGAACCCCAGACGTCCAGAAGTAAGACAGAAAGATAAACCAAAGCAGTGATTACTGTTATGTGAAAAAATAAAGTTGGGGCACATCCCATTTCTATTTAAATATGTAGAAATTGGAGAGCAAGCCATCACATAGGATGAAACCCTTCGTACAGCCCATCAGCATGAGTGCTTCTCTTGCAGGAAGCTTCGGAACCTGCTGCTTTGTCTTCTGTTTTCTTGAGTTGCCATGCTTTTAAATGGAAAGACACAGGATGGTGCTGGGCAGGGGGGTTTACCTCTGCCTTGCTGTACTCAACAGAGTATAATGAAATAGCTTGTTGTCAGCTTGTGCTGCCTGCCCTCCTCTGCCAAATGATGAAATAACAAGGGATGAACGTAGGATCTCACTGGTCATAATGTGCTCCTGTAGCTAAATCAGAGGGGGTATTGCAAAACAGGATTTGAGCTGTCGTCTTTTGGCTGTCAACTAGGCCTGAAAAGAGTACAGCTTGGAAATCATTCTGGGTATCCTCTGGCTTGATGTAAACATTCAGAAAACAAGTATAGATACATAATTGGTGTTGCCATGCAGAGTTGTCTTTCCTGTGATTTTCCTTGGTAAATAAATCTTTCTTGACTTCCAATACTCTCTTGTTTGTAGGTAGGAGACCTTCGTGTCTCATTCTTCTATGCAGGTTTGAGTGGAGATGACCCCCATTTGGGCTCTGCTGAGAAGGTGAGTCTTTAGCTGTTAATGTGTTTTGCAAACTCTGTTCCCAGCTCAGTAACCAGTAAATATTTTTCCCTTTCTTCCAAGGTGACTGTGATTGCTCGCCAGCGAGGTGATCAACTGGTTCCATATCATACCAAGTCTGGCGACGTCCTGCAGATTCTGTACCCTGGGGATCTCTCTGTGGAGGTGAGATACCACGCTGTACTGGTGAAGGGTTAAAATGGGAGACAGTAGTGCAGAAGCAGCAAGGGAACAAGCTCTCATTTTCCCTCACACCTGCTCCAGAGAAGGAGGAGGTGCTCGATATAAACATTGGCTTTTCTCTCTCCTTATGCTAGGACAACATGTTATGGCCTGTGTTTGCCTTCCAGGTTTCTGCATGTTCTTTGTGTTGCAACAAAATGCCATGCTTCGCCCACTAGCTGTACAGAATTTGGCTAAAGCTGTTGGTTTTTTTTTTTAATTTTATAAAGGAGCCATGGCTAAAGTTGCTATGTTTTTATTTATTTTAAAATCCCCTTGTGTTGCTCCTCAACGTTCTTTGCTTTCAAGGCCGCTTCTGTGCCTTCTCATTTTGCTTTTATTTGCTCTTTGGATGTTCCCCACTTAGACATGCAAGCACGTGCTTTTGAAAAGGTCGTATGTAAAAATAGTAAAAACCAGGCTTTAATTAAACAAACTGTAGGAGCTATCCTCTCTTCAGCTTCCAGTAACAGGAGTTTAGACTTGTTTGAAATGGCTGAGAAAGAGAACCTTCAGGCAGAGCATTATGCTCTAATAAGTCCTGCATGCTCCAGCAATTTGGTGATTCATTTACTCCTTTTAGGTGGTCTGTTTCCGTTAATGATTGTTTGATGCCCTGCTGCAAAAATCCCAGATGTCAAGAATTTACAGGAGCTCCCAAAAGCCGTTTAAAAGGCTTTTGTTTTGAGTGGAAAGAGAGTAGCAGTAGAATCAGCTGGAATTCAGAGCTGGGAGCTCTGAATCTTCATTACACAGAATTACAGTTCACTGGAAAGGAACTCACTACAAATTAATGATTCGTAGAGTTCTGTGTGTACAGGTGGTCAATCACTCCTACACGGTTTTCAGTTAAGTGCTTTATTATGCCTTAGCCTTTTTCATAGGGACGTTTTATAAAGCCAGAGGGGCACACAGCCCGCTTGGGGAAAAAAATCTGACTCGGAATTCTTGCAAAGAGATGCTTTGCTTTATCCTGATGCAATAAATACCTTTCATCATCTCCCTGCTTCCTGCTTGCTCGCCTTCCTGTATCTTTCCTTCAGCCATCAGTGGATATTGTTGCCTGTTCCCTTCCTCCAGAAACAGTGAAGTCAGAGAGTTCCTCTTTGTGACGTTTCTTCATTAGCATCTTATTTTCCACGTTGATGTTGAATAGATCCTTTTGCAGCAAAACCGGTGTGCTTTCTGCCTGTGGCCATAGTGTGTTGAAAGGTGCTTGTTTAGCTGCATTAATTAAGAAAAATGCTGGTTCCCCTTGTGCTGCACTTTGAGATCTGTTGTAGTGTCCAGCAATACTGCGCAAAAAGACCCGGCAGGGTGAGCTGCAACACATCTTCTGTGAGGGAATTGGCATGCCTGAAATGCTGTTGGCTCTGATTGGCTCATAATACACTGGAATCCAGAGGTTCACAAAAGAAATTGAGAAACAGCCTGCATTTAATGGTATTTGCTTTCAGGAAGTGTTTCAGAAAGAGCATGAGAGTAACTCCATGAAGACCTGGGCGCTGCGTGCAGCCGGCTGGCTGGCGATGTTTGTAGGCATCAGCCTAATGACCCGGATCTTCTACACTTTGGGTAAGTTTTGTTACAGAAAGGTTAAATGATATAGAAATAGGATCATAATCCCTAGAGGTGTCCTCTCTTGCTCACATAGGCAATTAATTAACTTGGAGGTCAGGAGGAATCTGGTTTGAACTCAGTTTGGATTTGATCTGAAAGATACTGCAGGCAATTGCAGGTGAACAGCATCCCAGAACCAGGTGGTTACTTTGGGAACATTAAAGAAAATACACAAATAATATCTCTTGCCAGTCTCAGAAGATCCCAGCCCAGTGCTGACCAAAATCAAAAACCAAATCACCTTGGGCTGGTTCTTTCAAGTCTAACTCAAGGTGCTGCAATCCAATTACTTTCTGCACCCGTACACAGGTGGTCCCCCCAACAGGTCTTACTTAGCAGTTGGATAGTAACAGGACTTTGTGTCTGGTTGCTCTCCACTGCTGTGAACGCATGGCAAAAAAAGGTTTTTGTTTATCCTTTTAGCATACAAAATGTTGGAATAAAAACTTAGAGAAAAGCAGGATAGCATATTGTGTCCAGTTCTGGGCACCTCAGTTCCAGAGAGACAGGGAACTGCTGGAGAGAGTCCAGCGTAGAGCCACAAAGATGATGAAGGGAGTGGAGCATCTCCCATATGAGGAAAGGCTGAGGGAGCTGGGTCTCTTCAGCTTGGAGGAGACTGAGGGGTGACCTCATTAATGTTTATAAATACATAAAGGGTGAGTGTCAGGAGGATGGAGCCAGGCTCTTCTCAGTGACAGGCAGCGATAGGACAAGGGGCAATGGGTACAAGTTGGAACACAAGAGGTTCCACTTAAATATGAGGAAAAACTTTTTCACAGTGAGGGTAACAGAACACTGGAAGGGGCTGCCCAGAGAGGTTGTGGAGTCTCCTTCTCTGGAGATATTCAAAACCTGCCTGGACGCGTTCCTGTGTGACCTGCTCTAGGTGTTCCTGCTCTAGCAGGGGGATTGGACTAGATGATCTTTCAAGGTCCCTTCCAATCCCTGATATTCTGTGATTCTGTGATCCAACTTGTATAAACTATCAAAGCTATCCTTTGCTTTGTAGGGATGCACTCTCTTTTTTTTTTTTTTTTTAAATTTATTTACCCATATACCTGCTACTGCAAGATTTATCGTTGCCAGAGGTTAATTTTGGTGCTAGCATGTTGCATCAGTTGCCTTAGACTTGTTCCATGGCTGCAAGGCTGTGGGCCTACTTTGCCTTTCATGCTTTGGGGAAGATTTCAGACTTAATTTTGGATTACTTCCTTTCTGAAGAGGTGAAGATGCCATAGTCTTAGATGTTCTGCTCTTGCCTGATTATGAAATGCCTTGAGGATACTCTGCTGAAACGCCTTATCCAGTGCTCCTGATGAATAATTAGAGTCTGTCATTTGGTTGTGACAGTGTGCAAATCCTAGGCATGAATGAGGCTTCCTTTTGAACTACCACCTTGTCAACTGCTTTGTCCCTTGTTTGATTCTTTCTGCAGTGGACTGGTTTCCCATTGTGAGAGATCTGGTTAACATCGGGTTGAAAGCGTTTGCCTTCTGCGTAGCCAGCTCGTTGACGCTCCTGACCATCTCCATTGGCTGGCTCTTCTACCGCCCTCTCTGGGCTTTGCTGATCGGGTGTCTCTCTCTAGTTCCAATTGTGGTTGCAAAATCCCGTGTTCCACCAAAGAAGCAGCAGTGAGGAGGGGCTGGTGGTCGGGGTTTGTGTTGAATCCTGGTTAGAACCTTTCCGAGTGCATTTCCGTGCTAGTTCCTGCAGCGTTCGTGCGGCATCTCACAGCTCAGCAGCTGGGGAGGGAGGGAGGGTGAACGTGGTTGTCATTGATACGCCTTATCTGTGGAAAATTATGGCTACAGGATGTTGTTAGTAGGAAGTCCATGACATCCACTTTGGGGGAAAAGCATTTGGGAGTGTTTCCATTTGCTCCAAGTGAGTGAGCAAGCAGATGTGTATCTCTTCCCACTTACTAATTCCCCCTACTTTGAGAACAGGCAAGTCCTCCCGGAAACTGGGAGCACCTTGTGTGTTATGGAGACAGTGCTTTATCCCTTGGAGCGTGATTCGATATCCTGAGGAAACCCGTGTGTGGATCTGCCTCCGACCGCCCCTCCCTCTCCTGCCTTTTCTTATGTGCACGGTCACGTTATCACCTACACTTCTTTGGCTGATGCATTTGGAAATGTAGATATTCAAAGGAAACCCACAGTTTAGTCCAGTTTTACACAGTATTTATATAAAGTGTAGGCTTTGGGAGTGAGGATTTTCAGAGTAACTGGAAGCCGGGTTAGCAGTGCTCTGGGATAGGCTGGGTTTGACAGAAAGCATTGATTTCCCCCAGCCTTTTAGAAGTCTCTGGGTTTGTTCTTGGTGAAGCATTTGTAGAGTGTACCGTTTCAGAACTGCTTCAGAAATGTAACTTCAAATTGCACTTATTTAAGGGGAAACTCAAAGGTCACTAACATTTAAAAATAAACAAAACTGCTGCCTTGAAAGGAAGTTAATTTTTATAATTGAATGTATAGTCTTTAAAATATTCAGGTTTGGTTTCTTGTTTTGTGCTGTGTATGCAGTTTCTTTCTTGAGTTTCACTTCGGGAAGGACAATGAATATATTCCGTGAAATTAACTGATGGAAACATTTTTGCCTGATTAGATTTCGTAGACTTCTGTAGCCTGCATTGAGCTTTTGTATCATGTTAGAGAAAGGCTGCCTTGTAGTGTTTGATGGCTCGTGTTTATGTGTTTCTGCTGTACCAAGTACTTGAGAAGAGAGACTGACTGGTACTGTTGTTGAGTCTCTCTCCACACAGCGAGGGTCTGGCTTCCAGATGTGCCCTCCCTACACACTTACACTTGCTTTTCTGTAAGTTTTACGCTACTCAGTATAAAAAGAGTGGTTTAATTTATGAACTCCAGTTCTGACTGACTCCATACCAAAGAAACTTAACTTGAGCATACGTGGAAGCAAACGTTTGCTGCAAATGGTACTGAAATAGAGATCCGAGTTACGAATCAGAAATGTTTTGAGAAGTAATAATCACTTTATTAGCCTTAATTCTTTTCATTCTTCTAGTATTTGAACTGTTGCTTGTCGATTGGTTGTCAGTTGAGCCTTGTGGCTCGGTTGCTCTGGTAACAGCAGGAGCTGTGACTGTAGGAGCAGGAGGTCTCCCAGGCTGAGGGGCGCTGGGGACGGTGCCCAGGCTCCCGGCCGCTCGCTGACACCAGCTTTGCTCGTTCAATTAAGAATCGCGCTCCTGCGGGGAGAAAGCCAGGTATCAGGCTGCTGTTTTACCAGCGATGCAGGAAGCTAATGCTCATTACCCTTGGGGGGGGGGTGTGAAGATACCATTTTCTAGGGAAGTGCTAAGCTTTTTGTATATTTAATAAAGTACAATTTTCAAAACATTGGTCGGTCGGCTTCTTTTTCATGCCATGTGGGCATTGCATCACACGTTTCACACACGGGGACACAGGGGATTTCTTTGTAGCTTCCACATGAGCTAGTTTTCTATTGCTGCTAGAGTTGGCCTGGGTTTTGGTCATCCTGCAAATACCTCCCCATTCTGGGAAGTGAGTTCCTAATCACGGCACAGCTGCCCTCTGGCCTTTGTGCTTCTGGGTGATGAAAGGCTGATTCCAGCCCACCGTGGCCCTACTCCCCAGTGCTGACTCCTGCAGTAATAGGAACTTCCGTGGGTAGTTGAGAAACGGGAATTACCCAGGTTGGAAGGGACCTTTTGGATCCATCTGCTCCAACCGTCAACCTAACACTGGATAAACATCTTGTGTTTTTAAAGAGAGCAGGGGGTTACCTGGGCATTCAGCAGCTCAAAATGCTTCTGTCTCACATACACCCGAGTGCATGGGAATGATGTAAAATTGTGACAGACTTCTGTGACGGAAAGATCTTTCCTCTTTCCCCGGGAGGGCTGTGCTGGTGGAGCTGAGGCTCAAGTTCCTTTCACATTCACAAATGAAGTTTCTATAGAACAACTGAAGCTCTATTTCTCTCCCTTCCTCACTAAGACCTGACAGAACATGCACTTACCTGTTGATCGTCTCCTCTTTCTGCTTCAGGCTCCCCTCAAGCATATTTACTGTAAGGTCAGGAGAACTGGCTCCCTGTGGAGTTGAGTAGGATCCCAGCCTCTGAAGGTGTTACTGTCCCTTTCCCTGCTGACAACAAATAGTCACTGGAGCTGTAATCTGGTATATCTGCACCCAGTACCCCGATTTGGGAAGGACAGAGTCGCTATGGTACGGGCAGCACCAGCTCCCATTTTAAGCAGATAAAAAACTCCTGATCCCAGCAGGAGCTGGACATGGGCCCTGAAACTATCTCGGGGTTCATCCTGCCTTGGCCACATCTACTCCCCAACTTCCAACCCGGGGTGCTTTTCAAAATACATTTATTTAGAATTCAGTAGCAAAACCTAAGAACTTCAGCAGGCAGACCAGTAACGTTCAAACAGTTCCCAAGCAGCCAGTTCTGGCGTATCCTGGGACCCCTTTTGTGGCTTCTGGAACCACGGGGATGTGTTCGTATCCCTGTGTGGGAGCCCTTTCCAAGGCAAGAGCTGTTTAGAGAAGGAAGTGCTGGCCCGAGGGCAGGTGGAATGGACAACTTGCTCCTTTTCAATGCTTTATTTTGTTCTACAACTACAGTACAAAAATAGAGTTCTTTCTGAACATAATTAAATGTAAGCCATTTTCTTGCATTTCAATCTTTCCTCTGTAACAACAGGAGCAAGGGCTCCTCTCTATTTTTGAAGAGACAGTGTCAGTTTGATTTAGTTATAAAAATACCACAAAATACAGATCAGCATTTCTACTACAAAACTGCAGGAAAAGCTTGTGTAGATCTCACATTCCTCTCAGCAGCTTTTAATGCTTAGGTACTGGGTTACACTTACAAGAGCTCTATGGTTGCAGTGAATTTAATTTCTGATGACACCAGGCAGCCAGTTTCACAGGTTTTGCTCTAGAACGTCCCCAAATCATCTTGATAGAACTGAAACATGGATGTATATATTCCAATTAGTTAAGACGACGTATTTAAGCTTAAGTTGGAAATGAGGATGGGGATTCTCCCTTCTAATGCACAAGATTTCTGAAAGTAATGGAAGAGTAGGAGGCTGAAAAGCCAAAACTGAGCTTTAAATCCAGAGATTCTTTAAAAAAGTAAATTTTCAGATTCATCCAAAGCTTGATTACGTGCTGCTGTACCCCTGAGAGGAAGCATTTCCCCTTCTGTGATGATGAGACCAGGACTCAGTCTCACCACTGATTTGTGTAGGGTAGGAAGCGAAGGTGGTGTCAGCAGTCCCTTGGCCAGCTCTCCACAGGCTGCCAACGCGCAGCTGCTTGGGTTCTGAGCCAGCAGGAAACAACCGGGACGAGACAGCGCTGGTGAAAGGAACGCTTCGGAAAACAGAATTCTTAGTGCTGAGTGACAGAAGAGAGCAAAAAACCCCGCCAGCACAAAGTGATCTCCTCAGAAGGTACAACCGCACACCTGCTTCTCCTACGTCCAAGGAGAAAAGGATGACCCCAATGACCTGCGAAAGAATCTCTTGATCCTGAATGAGGCCGGTCCCTGACAGCTCAGAAACACGGGTGCACACGAAGACCAAGTTCTTCACTGGCAAAGGCTACTTTTGTTGTCACTTTTACTCTTTGCACCTGGAAAGAGCAAAGAAATGCTTGTTCTGATCACAGCTTCTCAAAAGGGAACAACTGTGCTGCTTCTCCTTTCTTTTCTCGCTTGCTCTTTCTGGTTGCCTTCTCTTCTTTTTTCTTCTCTAACTGGCGATTTTGGGGCCAAGAAATGGCCACATTCCCTACTGCAGTCTCTGAACTCGGACCCTCTTCTTCATCAGAAGAGAATCCTGCTCCTTTCTGTGTCTCAGGTGCTGATGGCTCAGTCTGGAAAAAAACAGGCACAGAAATTCAAAAGTTGCTCTAGAAATCACCCTTTCTAAAAGGGCTTGTCTTCCATCACAGTGACACTTAGTGACATCACAAAAGTCAGCTGGTTTGGTTTGGGCGTCTCACCCAAAGCAGGGTGTTTCTGTTCCTAGATGTCAAACATTCTTGCAACACAGGCAAAACCATTTTTGGCTGCAGAAGAATAAAACCAATCCTTTAAAAAGATCACGTTTCTCACCTTTCTCAATAAAGAAAAGTCTAAGAACTAAACCACCTGACTCCGTAGCAAAAAGCAGCCCCCTCTCATGCTGTCAGCTACTTGCTTGGCTTGGAGGGATAAATCTAGGAAGGGGGTATATCAAAACAGAAAATAATACAAAAACAAACAGTGCTTTGGGAAACACTAATTGTTTGTTAAACAATAACGGATCTTTCAAGGACACGACTGCATCCAATTTCTGGTGCAGTTTCCTAGTTGCTGGGAACACACTCACACCAGGAACGAAGAAGATTTTTGAGCAACTGCACTCTGCAAGGTCTGCACTCTGCAGCTGGAAACATAACACATTGGAAATTCCGGGAAAAGAAGTATCTTGGTAGAAAATGATCATCCTGGAGAAGAAATAACTAATAGAAATGCAGAATACCTTGATGGAGTAGCGTTGCTTCAGTCTCTCTCTGATGAGAAGTCCTTTTGTCAGCAGCTTCCAGTTCTCCAGAGCTCTTTTCTCACGCTTCTGTGTGGGATCGTTAGCGAAAAGAGAGAATTTACTACCCTATGTTTCAATGTATTTACACCCACAGAAAACAGAAGTTTGAAGATTTTTAAGTGCCAGTTGAAACGTGTCACATGAAAAGGTGTAAGGCCAGTAGGATTCTTCAGAGCGAAATGTATTTGTGTCCAATTATCTGCTAAAAGCATTAATTATGTCACTTTCTAATGTGTATCCTGACTGCGTAAATTACACCAGAGCCACCTCCAGGACTTTAATCTCCTGTGCATAATTCAAATTTTTGTTTCCCAGCAGCCATGGAAAACTATTCCAGAGCCTGCACTACTCCCGATCTTGCTATACCCCTGCGTTGCACCCCACTGCAGCCCAGACAGCGAGCCCCAAATGGGGCATTTGGAGGATGCAATAAGCCCCTCAGGGTCACAGAGCTTGGTGTCTGGTGCTTACCCAGCACCCCCGTCTTTAACTGTCCCCATCCCCAGTTTCAGTCACATTTACTTAACAAATGTAACAACGAGGAAGCTGCAAAACCAAGTCCCACCTCCTTCTCCTTCTTTTCTATTTCTGCTTGTTCATTCTCCCAGGCAGCAATGAGGACCTCTTTATACTCCTCACAGACAACGTAGCCATCGGTACTAGGAAGGAGAACACAATCTTCTGTCAGCTGGTAGAAGGAAAAAGAAAGGCAGCAAACGCCTCCTGACCCAGCCAAAGCAAAAGCAAACTCCTGAGAACTGGCAGAACATCTGTCTGTCGCAGAGGATCCAAGCCTCTCACCCAATGCCTGTTCCTCCCCACACAAATGAAGACTCTTAAAGCATATAAAGTCACTTCTGCACGCCAGGGCCACTGACTCCACTGCCACCGGCAGCCCTAAAAGAGGAGGGCAGATACTCCATAACACAGGGCATCCAGCTTCTGCAGGACATCAACATCTACCTGCTGCAACAAAGCAGCTTTACATACACTGGGTGTGAGTAACCGCCGTGAAAGTCAAATCCAGTGATGGCTTGAGCACAGTCAATGTCCAGCTTGCGCGCCAATCTGTTCAGGTTTGGGAGTCTCAGCTGCACACAGCCAACGGGTAACATGGAGGGCAGGAAGAGATAGACGTTTCCATATTCATTCCGTGGAACCTGTTACGGCAGAATTAAAGAGCAATAGTGACACTCCTGCTCTCTGGAGAGAGGTGCAAATCCCTGCTGCAACTCAGGGACTCTCCCTTCCTTCTGACCTGCTACACTCCACTCTGGTATTTGATTAATACTCACATGAGAAGGCACAGGCCGAGATTTTAGCTGCACAGTTATCTCCTAGCTATGTTCTCTACCCAGGCCTTGTTACTCAGGCTACAGCCTGAGACAGGGTGCAGAGAGTCAGCAGAGATTCAGAGGTGCAGAGAATCAGCAAAACAAACATGGGGTAGGCAAATTAGATTAACGAAATGATAAAGCCAGCAGTCTGCACTCATGGCTGCGCTCAGGAAAGGCCTCAGTGAAGTTTTGACTATTTCCTCCTGGGTACAGCTGCTCAGAAGTGTTAATCCTCAGTCCAGATGTTATCGACTGATCTCACCTCTGAAACACGCAACTTCTGGAAAAATAAGGCTCCCAGTTCCACACAAACACTCCGTTTAACACCTGCCCTCTGCCCTCCTACCTACCTTGCCATCCACTGCTATAGGCGGCTGATACTCCTCTGTCTGCCAGCGACCAAACAGCGCCAGGTCCTCTCTGTCCCGGTTTGCAGGCTCTGCAAGGCGAGCCTTCCTTGCCTGGTTGGAAAATCCTTTCACCATCTGTGTAAATACAACGACCAGGCCTGTCACACCACAGCAACAAGCTGTCAGTGATTCCAGGCTTCCTTAGGACATCAAAGGAGAAGGCTCTGGGAGAGAAGAAATGTCTATTTCTTAGCTTCAGTATCCATCGCTTATAACCCACAGCACCTCTATGCAACAGGGAGCCAGATCCTGCAGTTCATATAAAATGCCAGGGCACCTTTAAAGAAGATTAAAAGGTGCAGTTCTGATAGATAGATACCCTTGGGGTAGGAAAAAAAGCTGGCTGGGCTTTGGGTAGTACACAGGAACCACAGGCACAGTAGGTGGACAGATTTGCAATGCAGCTCCCACAAACCATGCAAGTGAGACATCTACATCTGCTGACAGAGAGAGAGCAAAAACCAAACCAGGACTGAGCTTAAACTTCAGAGGGCAGATGTGTTGCACAGGAGGACGTCAAACCCTCTTACCTTGTAAGGCACTTCTCCAATCCTCACCACTCGAGCTTTCTTCAGCCAAGTGTCCTTGGAGTGCAGTGTGTGTACGCAGTCTCTAAAAAGGCCAGAAGGAAGCACCATAAGAGTTTTGAAGTCTCTCCATAAGAGGCTTCCAAACTGTTATTCACATCAGGCAGCGTAAAAACCCTATATCAAGTGATACACAAATGCTGTCTGAGCAGCTAAATGCCTCACCCTGTCTATGCATTTGGCCTGAGACTACTGCTAATACCGACATGGTCTTCACACAAATTAGCTCTTCAATTCATAACAAAGATCACAGTCACACCTGACAACACCTGCACCACTCACCTGGAGTAGACAGCCTCTCCCCTGCAGTACCCTAGGACAGCAGCTGTCTCAGGATAGATCGCCTGGTATTTCAAGAGGTGCCTCTTCAGTGCATAGAGAGGGTGGTTTTTGTACTCTCCAATTGCTGTTGGTAGAGGTTGATCTTGAAGCTTAACTTGAAACTGTAGGAATTATACAAAGAAGAGTGATTTCACAACTCTCTTGTGCTACCCTCTCTAAGAAAGTAAGAATGATTATAGTATGGATCAAAGAAAAAAAGACACCAGAAACTTCATCAGATGAGCCAACAGACCTAAGCATTCTTGTTGCAAATAGGTAATTAAATGTGTACCCAAATCTACATATTTTAGACTCTCTCCAGGAAGGGTAATGCTAAACTGTACAGAAACCACATTAGTAAGTCTCCTGCATGGGCTGTCCAGTACTTTTGCTACCCAGATTTCTCTGAATAGTCTCCATTTGATATTATTTTAATTTATCATGGTATATTCCCTTTAAAACATGCTCAATCCGAACCTTTCAGGCTCAAATACAAAATTCCTTCCTCGGGGAAAGATTCCTAATGATTTTTGCCTGAATGAGAACCCAAAGACTGGACTCCTGGCACTGAATGTCCTGAATAACCTATTGCCATTTACCTCATTTTCCTCCTTCTTGTCTCTTTCCACATAGGGACTTTTATATGGCTGCAGCGTGTCTTCCCACCACTCAGGGTCCACACGACTCTTCCTTGTTGTGGTCATCCACACTGGGTCATATCTTTGTGTCACATCCCTGACACTCCCATCATTGTCAAATCCCACAATGTAGGAAAGCGGCTTCGTGGCATATGTGAAGCACAGCTGGGGCTGGCCAACGTTGCCATGAATACAGTCTACACACACCCACTTGTCCTCACGGTCAAGGAAAACCTCCAGCCACTGGTCTGTGCCCACCACTTTCCTTACCTCTTGCTGTCCATCATCCTCATCACTAGAAATTATTTTGTTTCTCTTTCTCTGTGCATGAGGCAAGGCTGGAGCTGTACTTTTTGCCGGCCTAGGCTCAGCTCCATAGGAATTTTTGGGCAGCCTTGATTCTGAAGTCTCGGTTTTAGGGCTTTTTATAGCCGTTACCTTTGACTTCTGAGAGCCCACTGAGCTCCTCTGCCTTTTAGAGACAGTTTCAAAATCCTCGTCAGAGAGATCACTGTCCTCCTCTGAAACCTCAAAGTCCGAACCACTGCCCTCATCACTTCCACTCTCTTCTTTGTAACACACTTTGGAGGCCACTCGTCTCCGGCGATCATTCTTGGGCCTGACTGGCACATCTTTTTCCGCTAAACCACTCTCTTCATTACCAGATTCCTTCTGTTCCTGGCTACCTGTAGTCAGCTTTGACTTGCGTGTCCTTTTGGTCTGAGCAGTTTTGCGTTTCTTTGGCTCCCGGTTGTCTTCTTCGCTCTCTGAGGATTTTCCATCCCGTTTGGCTTTCCTGCAGGGGAATTTTTCTGCCACAGCTTTGGGTGTTGTGGCAGAGCTCTCCTGCCCCTCAGAGGTACTGAGAGACTGCCTCTTGGAGGAGCTTTTTACCTGCAAAGAAAGAGGGTAGGTCACTTTATTACCATGGCTAAGAATATGTTAAATAAAAAAGAGTGAAATCAGCACGAGGTGCACACAGACCAAAGACAGGCAGACATGGTCAATCTGTATGTCTTAGGGACGTCAAAACTTCAGGCCAGCAGCTGGGGACAGCAAGTGTTTGCTGTGTTTTAAAGACATTTATAACCACTGTAGCAGAAGAAGCCTTTGCTGAAACACACAAAATGAGTATTTTAAAAGAAGACCCCAATAACTAAGGGCTTGTGTCTCCTGTGCTATAGGCAGAACATTGTCATCACCCTGGTTCATGCAGGAAGCCATTCACTTCAAGCTGCAGCAGCCACAAAGTTTTTTCAATCCTGCTCCCTAACCCAGTGACCTGTTCCTTATTTCATGCACCAAACAAAACCCACCTTTGCTTTTGTCTCCTTGAGAGGAATCGGCTGAAAAGACAGCACGAGGCGACACAGCAGCTGCAATGCTCGCAAAATAATTAGAAATATCTGCAAAAGGAAAAATAAAGCATGTTAAACCTTTATTTCAAGGTATATTAAAAAAAAAACAAAACCTCCTCATTTTCAGGCTGGGTTCTGTCACAAATAACTTTCATTCCTACCTTTTACCCAATCCTGGACACACTGACACGGAGGTGCAGGGAGCCCAGTTCCTATAGTATTAAAGCACCGCAGAGTCTTACCTGGCTCGTATTTATGTTCCTACTGTGACAGGGGCCTGCTGTTCCCTCACAGATGGGGAACCGACTCCTAAAGAGGTTAAATGAACCATCCTGCTAGAGCACACACAGTAATTCACCCAGATCCCATCCACCCTATCAGTCTCTCATTCCAGAGGGTAACTGAATAAGATGACTCTAAATTCTGCCTCCCAAAGGTGCCCAAAGCCAACCACAGACCACTAGCTGAACCTGGCAGAAACACCAGCCATTCAGAGAATGTCATTACAGTCACAACTGAGTGGCTAACAGCTGTGATGTGGCACCTGCCTTCATGCATGGGACTCAACTGAAGCTGCCTACGCAAGGCTTGCTTTGTTTTTCCCTTCTATCACAGGAAGTGACACCTGTGGGTTTCCACAGCAAAACTGCAAAGCCACCACAGCCACTGCTTCCTGCTTTGCTGAAGCATCTCACTTTATCAGCAACAGGGCAGAGCTGCGAGTCATGCACCTGCAAAGCAGAGGTCGTTCTTGCTCTTTCAAATGTCCTCTCTCAATGTGATCTCCTCTGTGTTCCCCTCCCTTGGCTATTTTATCAAAATCTCCACGTGACTTGAAGCAACTGACTCCACTTCTTCCCTTAATCCAATTCCACCACAAAATGACTATAGACTTGAAGGCCTTTTGAAGTCTTTGCCTTGGGTTGCTCTAAATCAAAACTCAGTTCCTTTGGCCTTTAATGGTGACTCACAGGTAACAAACTACCCACCTTCTAACTCCAAGATCTGTGAAGAGTTGCTTTGACAGCAAGTAAGCCCATGAATTTCCTCACTCAAGTTAGTATTTCAAAATAAACCTTTTAAACTGGTTTTCTTTGATCTACCTTGCTGAAGCAATATAAAGAAGGCAAGCATACTTAAGAACAAGTAGCTCTATACACTATATAAAAAGCCCTCCACAGAAGCACATGGAGTGCATGTGCCACCAACCAGAACGAGGCTCCAGTTAAGCCCAGCTCAAATTGAACAATTTAATCACAGGAGGGTTCCACATAAATGTATGACAGAAATAGCCACAGAATCACCTAAGTCACCCATTTGCTTTCTCCAAATCCTTCCCTCAAACACAAGCGTGCAAACTCAGCAACCACCCCTGCTCTTCACTTACATGAACCAACTCTTCGCCATCTCGTGCAGCGTAGACAGCAAAGCGCCTCTCCAAGGTGGACTGAAGGGGCTCTCCTTCTTCACTGGAAAGCTCTTCATTGACAGTGAAGGTTCCCACAAACCTGAAATACCAGTGTCATGTTCAACCCTAGCCAGCAGCCAGGATCATGCAGCTGCTTGCTGCTTATTGTCTAGTATTTATGACTGTAGTCTTCAACTCCATAGTTCATCCCTTCCTTCTGTAAGAAGGACAGACTCTCACCCTTGTATGTAAAATCAGAAAAAACACTGAAAATTGGTAATTAAATCTACCCCTCTCCCTGAACCCTGGCTCTATATTCTCTGTGATAGCATGATTACAAGACAGAATTTTACCATTTCACCAAGTTGGAAAGGTAGGGAAGGTCCACTTGGCCTGCAGGTACTTTTGTGAAGTGGATGGGGATGATGGATAGACCAATGGCATGAAGATCTGGCTGGCTGCAGATCCTGTTCCTATAGAAACCATTTGCTAATAAACACAAGAGGTGAACCTAAGAGAAAAAAGTTTCTATAGTGAGTTCACAAGAGGGTTTTCTTTGCTGGAACTATTGTCCATGGCATAGATGAGGAAGGCTTTACTGCTCCTTTTAACAGAGAAAGGCAACAATGAAGCCTTCCAAGCATACATGGGGTGGACACAGGGCTGTCTTCAGATCACCATCAGAAGACAGTAAAGCCTTGAAGTCCCTGTTGGTGTCTCCTGCTCTACATGACTGACAGTGTAACCCCAACAGAACGAGCAAATACACACTCAAGGAGAAATACACACCCTACTCACATCTGCTTCGATTTAGAATTTTACTGATGTTTCTAACTTAGTTTAGGAGAAGTCTAATGAGCATTAAGGAGGACTACAGCCTTTTTACCTTTTCACTTCTAGCCACAGCCCCAAATTATTTGATCAAAATTAGTTCTTTCTTCATTACAAATCAGTTCAGACATTTTTATGCTCCATTTTTTCTCTGCCAGGTTTCTCTGTGACCAGTACCTTATGTGTGCTCTCACGAACATCCTTGCTGAAACGTTTCACCATTCTCCGAAGATACATCTCAAACTCGGCTTCCCTTTTTTCTCTGTGTGAGATTACAAAAAAAAAAAAACCCAAAAGGATGTTGTGTGTTTTCTATGAACCTGCCTTTCTAGATTCCTGAACTGGATCAGTTCACAAGAGAATCCATCCCAGAGAATCTTGTGTGCACACTTAACAAAAGTTAAGTTACTGGTTATGTGAACAGGCATACAGTCTGCATATGACTAATAAACTCTGAACTCTTAAGTATTTGACTACCCAGAGCTTGGCTATATTCAGATGGCCTAAATTCCACCTAACTTTATGTGCCTACAGTTTCCTATCAGCTTTGGCTCCATGTTACACTTATAATTCACTTTCTGAATTGTTTGACTTTTTGATTACTGCTAGCATTCTGGTCAGATTCCTGGACAAAATTTTTCCTTCATTGGTAAAGTCTTTTAACTTAGAGGCAACACATATTCTGGTTGCTTTGTTATGAAGGGCTGCCCTGGGACAGTCCCTACCCTGTAACAGCATGAGATATCATCAAGGCTCCAGGTGCCACACAAAGAAAGCCCTCCTTGCCATAATGTTCCCGGCTGCCAAGGACATTCATTTGACCCATCCATTCACAGCTCAGGTAGGGGCGCACAGAGGCTTCCATCCAAGCTGTTAAGATATTATAGTACAACCAATGCCATCACCCACAGCTCTCCTTGAGCTACTACTCTTCCTGTTCAGAAATGTAGACATTAAAGCACAATGAAGGTAAATGCTTGATTTTCAAGGAAAATTGCATCCAACTGATGATTTCTTCCATTGAAAATTTTTGTTAAAATTTGGTCAGTGTGTAAACTGTTTTCCATCCCACGACCCTGCATCATTCCAACTCAACAGTCTGCACCAAGTGGTGCAATTTCCACCCAGAACAGAGCAAGTCTGTGATAGTCAAGACTTAGGATATTTTTAACTTCATCCTTTAAAGGCCCCCAGCTGACTTCCCTGGTCTTACCTCCTTTTTCGTTTCTTCACCTGTTCTGGGGTTTCGATCTCTATCTCGACAGGATTGCTTGGCAGCACCATTGCCGGAAGAACAGCAGCTTCTTCTAACTTATCTGTGGTGGGTTCCTGGAGTTCTGGAAAAATAACGTAAACACGGAACAGATGTCCCAGGGAGGTCTGACAATGGGATAAGAATCTACCTATTCCATCTGCAGTGTTCAAACAACCTACCAACAGAACACCCCCAGTAATTACCAGCTTCTGGTTCTTACATAACACTGTGTGTGCTCAGCTATTTCAAGTAACTGTAAGATGCCAGTCACTTGCTGTTGAGGAATCAGCTCAGCACAACCTAATGGCAAGTGACCGTCACAGGCAAACTCAAAAGGAGAAAGGTAAATGAAGCAGATGTGATTCAAGGGATATTGCTAGAGTAGAAAAGGAAAAAAACCTGACAGCCGTTCACTTTAGAAGCCATAAATCTGTAGCAGCAGAACAGGCAGGTTATAGTCACCATGATTCTTGTCACAGTTCATTGATGGCCACTTAATCAAACAGCTCAGTTGGTTTCATCCCCACTCTCCTTTACTAGGAAGTGACAGTTTTGAATCTTCAAAGCAACTCCTTCTCAGCTGCTCAACATTAGACAGCACAAACAACTGAGAGAGTGCTTGGTGTACAGTATATTTTTAACAAATAGTTAGTTTCAAGGTGCTAGCATCAGGTCAGTAGTTGCCTGGCTTTTTTATGCTTTGGAACCATTCTAAAAACATTGTTAGATATGAGCTTTTAAAGATACAGATATGCACACGGAGCATACTTTAGGTATACAGAGTATATAAATTTACCTCAATCCAAACAAGAAATGGTTAAAATATCAAACTACAAAAAAAAAATTGTACATAAGAATATTTACCCCTTAAAATAAATAAAACATGCAATCGTTACCTTCCACATCCTCCCACTCATCTTCACTTTCATCATCATCGTCATCATCAGTATTGTCTTCATTCCTCTCTTTTTTAACAGGAGATTCTTTCTTCAACTGTACCTCCTTCTGAGGGGACTTCAGCGAGTCACTGTTAAAATTATCAAAATGGCTTTAGCATCAGGAAATGTAGGTGTTTGTTTATTCAAGAAAAATAGATGAAGAAGACACTAAAAACAGGGAAATCAATGAAGCGTGACCTCTGCATCAGTAACAACAGATTGAGTATTTGACAATTAACCCACAGATATCTTCTCTGTAATGCAATTTGTCTTTGCCATAAATAACCATGAGTTCAGTGCAAACTTAGGTTGTGATTCTGCAAGGATGTTCAGGAATGAAAGTGCCTGAACCTACAAAACCCATCCTCTAGAACAGCTTGTACAAATGAGTCTTTGGAACAATGGTTCACTGAATTATTAGTTCTTACTGAACCTTCAAAGTGTACTGAAATTGGAACTGTTTCTGTTTCACTACACTAATACCCAAGGCTCTGACTGGCCAGTGAAATGAGACCAATCAGCTTCATTTCTTTTCATTAATTCATTTGCTATAGCAACCTACACATGCTGGTATTACATTTGGATTTAAAAAAAAAGCCCAGAGAATGACATGTTTAAAGATTTAAACCCAAATCTCAGGCCAACATTTCTACTCATGCTGGATTCCATAACGCCTCCCTAGTAAAAACTATAAAAAAAATATAACACTATATTTAAAACACTGAATTTGAAAAGGCTCACACATTCGCTTCCTCTACAGACTATCTTCCTCAGCACAGACTCTGCAATGAACAAAACGGTACTTCTGTTCAGGTGTGTGACACAAATGTAACAAATTGGACTGGTAACCTAAAATAAACTGCTCACATATGCAGCACTGGGTCCTAAACAACATGAAGGGACAGTTTGTATAGACTTGATTAATACGTAAACTCACCTGCACATTTCATCTTTGCTATGATTCCCTGTATTTCTAGTAATTTTTTTATCTTCTTTTATTAGTGATTTTGCTCCTTTTTGTTTTGAAGGCTTATTTGCTGAGTTGGGAAGCCCAGTATCACAATTTCCTTCCTGCTTCCCAGCCAGAGCTTTTGAATTGTTCTTCTTTATACTGGGCTTTTCCTCTTCAAAATCATCTGTACGGGACAGAAGAACAGAAGATTCATTAAAGAATGCAGTTCTGTCTCCATGGCAATCAGAAACAATACATCCATAGACTTCATTAGAGCCGGCTACAGGAGAAAGTGAGAGCTCACAACGATGAGCATGTCTCTTTTTCTGAATAAAGAGGTAAAACTCGAACAATGAGGTGTGTTTAAGGAAAATGCTCATAATAATGTATCGCACGAGAAGCACATAACGATTCCTACAGTCCTACCAATGGAGTCAGTTGAAAAACAAACATCGTGTTTGCCACTCACAAGAAATTATTATTCTGCAAAGCTGCTCTGGAGAACTTTTTCCAGGGCACCTCCTGGGACGCGGCCCCACCGAGGCCAGACAAACCCTCACCGGGTCGTTCCCCGTCTGATTTTCAGCCTTTGTCCAGTTCTTCCAGACAGCTTGCGGGCCGCGCCGGACATGTCACACACAGATTTCACCCCTTCATCTCTGTGTGAATCGCCCGCCCCCTGGCACTGTGGAGAAGAGACACCCGCGCCTCCAGCCCCTTCCCTCAGGAACGGCCCCTTCCCTCACAGGAGCTGCCGCGGTCCAGTGCGGCGCTACGGGCGAACTGACACCCCCTGCACCCTGGCACAGACACACACCCCCGCGCCCGCCCCGCCGAAACGCCAGAGGCCTGGAGCGGCCCCAAGCCCCAGCGATGGCGCAGCGCCCGGACAGCCCCGCCATGGCTTCCCTCCCGCACTCACCATCCTCTTCTGGCTCGTCCCTCGGCGCCCCCAGCCTCCCGGAGCGCCTCTTGCTGCCAGCCGCCGGCCGGGGCGATGCTTTGCGCTTCCTAGCCATGGCGGGGACCCGCTGCACCCTGCGCCGCGCTGCCGCAGCCACCGCCCCCAGCTCCGCCCTGGTCGGAGGGGAAGGGGAAGGGCCATAAAGTCTCGCGAGAGAGCACGGGAGGCGGTTTGAAAGATGGCGGATGAGGTAGACCAGGTGAGCGGTTCTCTGTTTCCCTCAGGGCGGGAGGTAGCGGCGAGGCCTTCCCTGCTGCGGCCCGGGCTTCCCGCCCTTCCCTCCCCGGGCCTGGGGAAGCCTCCGCGGCTGGTGGGGCGTGAGATGGAGTCCGGCTTTGGGCTGGGTGTACCTGGTGGCAGAGTCCCCAGCTTGGGTAGCCTTTCCACCGGGGAAGCGGTCTCTGAGTGAAACGGAGTTAGAACGTGAGAGCCTCGGTCCCCGTGCTGCCGCCGGGGTGGTCAGGAGTGCGGGCAGGGCGCGCCGCAGGCCTGCTTTCCCCAGGGACCGCAGGCGGAGGAAAGGGGAGGAAGGCTGCTGAGGTAAATACCCTTGGCTCTGCCACACTGAGAAGGAAGCAGGGCAGCATGCTGGGCCATATGCACAGAAATGTTCATATCTTTTAGCCGTCGTACGCTTTTATCCTCATCCTGGTGGGTGTGCAGGGTTCTAACCTGCTCTGCGGCCTGGTGTGCATGTGGTGTTGCTGAGCGGGAGAGGTATGTGTCTGGGGCAGGAGGGGCAGTGGGTGGCCCAGGTGAGTGACCTGCCCTGATGAGAATGGCAGCCTGTGTTTGGTTCTTCCAGTCTGCCCCTGTGAGGGCACAGGGGTGCTGCTGAGCCATCAGTGGCAGGGTTGTGCCAATTAGGCTTTGTGCTGCAGTAGGGACAATGGTTGTTGGTGAGGAATATAGTTCATACAATATTATGCATAAAGCATGATTTTCTGCAAGCTAAACTGAAGCCTTTCATCTCACTTTGCTAAGGCTGGCGAATATCCCAAGAGTGGTAATATCTTCTATCACCTTCTACTCTGCTCTCATGAGACCCTACCTGGAGTACTGTGTCCAGCTCTGAGGCCCTCAACACAGGAAGGATATGGGTCTGTTGGAATATGTCCAGTGGAGGGCCATGAAAACGATCAGAGGGCTGGAGCACCTCTCCTACGAAGACAAGCTGAGAGAGTTGGGGTTGTTCAGCCTGGAGAAGAGAAAGCTCTGGAGAGACCTTATAGCAGCCTTCCAGTGCCGGAAGGGGGGCCTACAGGAGAGATGGGAAGGGACTCTTTATCAAGGAGTGTAGTGATAGGATGAGGGGTGACGATTTTAAAAGACAAGGTGAGATTTAGAGTAGATACTAGAAAGAGATCCTTTACTGTGAGGGCAGTGAGGCACTGGCACAAGTTGCCCAGAGAAGCTGTGGATGCCCCATCCCTGTAAGTGTTCAAGGCCAGGCTGGATGGGATTTGAGCAACCTGCTCTAGTGGGAGGTGTCCCTGCCCATGGCAGGAGTTTGGAACTCACTGGTCTTTAAGGTCCCTTCCAACTGTAATGATTCTATGATCAGCTGCACTGAAGTTCAACGGGATGTGAAGGAATCACAGAATTGTCAGAGCTGGAAGGGAATGATGTGGACTATTTGAATCTATGTTCTTACCTGTTTTCTGTCTCAAATGTGGAGGAATGGAAAAGTTTACAGGCTTTTTTTATATAAATAATTTTTTTAACTTTGTTTTTTTAGCAACAAACAACAAATACTGTAGAGGAGCCACTTGATCTCATCCGACTCAGTCTTGATGAACGAATCTATGTCAAAATGAGGAATGACAGAGAGCTTAGAGGCAGACTACATGTAAGTAAAACTTTCAGAACTAAGCACTGGACAGTCTTTTTTTCATGTACAACAGTCTATTGCACTTGCTTGGCAATAATATTGCATTGACTGTTTAAAAAATAAGTTTAAAATCGCAAGTAATTGTATCTGTTGTTTGTAAAAACAAAAGTGATACAAGATCATCTTAGTAATAAAGGCTGAACCCTTTCTCCTATCAAAAGTTATAATGTGATTGATAAAAAAACCCTAATCTGTTCAATATTCTGTCTGCTTTTAAATGCTTCACTACAGAGTCAGGAGATATACTTTTGTTTTTCTTGTCTCCTGAATGATACCAAGCAATTAATTCCACTGTTTTTGGCTTCTGTTTCTGTGAAATCAGCAATAATGCTGCAGGCCACTTCTTGTGAAGTACCTTGAGGTCTCTTTAGAACTGAATTGAGAATTAAATTATCATTATCAAACAAGTATCTCTTAAGGCACATTCTGTGAGGGTATGATGGGATGTGTACTCAGCTGGATTCTCCGCAAATCACATTTGTCTATATGCTTTCTCCTGAGAGTGACATGTCTCTTGACAAGACAGTTTTTTGCTTCTGATTAGAGCCAGTCATCCTTCCTAAGCACTGTATTGTGTTGGGGAAGAGACCCAGCTGCCCCATGTGTTAAACTGGGCCTCAGCTCCTTTGGGAACACAAAGATGAGGAGAGATCAGTGTAGTGGTGTAGTTTGTAACATGATTTGTACGGTGTTTGGAACATGTACTTATTTTAAGGTTTTCCAGTATGGTGTGTATTACAGCTTTTCTATCCAGTTGGCCCCAGGCAATTGTTTCCAGGAGGCTGGACTTGCAACAGAGAATGTGCAGCTGGTTTAATGCTAAGGAAATGTGTCTGTCTCTGAGTTCTTGCATGTGTTCTCACTGAAAACTTCAGAGCTATTTCCTGGAAGAGAGCATTTCAGTGAAAAATAAGTGTCTTGCCTTTTATTTATGCAAAAGAGTACTGATTTCTTGGTATTTATATTTGAAATTATAACTGGTACTATTTTGTTTGACACAATGGCCCATTTTGGTCAAAATCAGGCTAAGCTAATAATATCTGAAAGTTTTGCTGTAATTTGCATTTTAATGAGCATGTGTTTGAATTCTGGAAGAAATATTAAACTAATTTTATTCTTACAGGCATATGATCAGCACTTAAATATGATTTTGGGTGATGTGGAAGAAACTGTAACTACAATAGAGATTGATGAGGAAACCTATGAAGAGATATATAAAGTAAGGATTTAAGCGTATCTCCATGAAAAACTTTTTTAAAACTAAACTGTTATACTATTAAATTAGTTTGTTGCCTACTTTTTCAACTAAGATATAAAATGTTTTGTGCCAATTGTTATGGAAGTAGGAAGGATATTAAAACACGTGGTGTTAGTTGTGTTGATCTCTTCAGCATGCCAGACGGTTGTATTTTTGAGTTTATATTTGTTGGAGTTGTTTCTGGTGTTTTGTTACGATTTAATTTGGTGATATGCTTAGCAGATAAGCTTTGTAAAGTATGCTTTTGTAATTATAAACTTTTCTTTCCTTCTTCATAGTCTACCAAAAGGAATATTCCGATGCTCTTTGTCAGAGGTGACGGCGTTGTGCTTGTAGCCCCCCCGTTGAGGGTTGGTTGAAGCAACAAAGGATTTAACCTTGTTGGAAAGTTTCAGGCTTTTGGACAATGGTTTGTCTTTTGTGTGTCTCAAAATTCTGTACATGTTTTTTATAGAGTGTTTTTGTCTGTTCTTTTGGGAAGGGGATGGAAGGGGAACCAGTTTGACTTGCAGAAAGTGCATGTAGTCTATTGAAGCAGTGTAAACCCAACCTGATTTTCTCAGAAATAATGTAACTGCTGTAAATTGGCTGTTTTGTCACATCAGTAAAAGAATCCTTCATTATTTTTTTTTTTCCAATCTTGGCAATAGAACTGTCTTAATTTTTTGTTTTAAATAAATTTGGTTTATCTTTCAGATTTGACTTGTCATGTTTTTATGTTGAAGACGTTGCTCTTGTGTTCTTCTATGGAGCTAGTGCTACATTAAGTTACGGTGTGTTGCCTCACTTTCTGAGAAAGTAGCAATTGTGTGTGGTGTTAATTTCTGTTCTTAGTAATACCTGAGTCCTGCAGATTGATGGGGGCAGGAGTGGGCAGTACTACATGAGTCTACGGTGCTATAATTTATGGCTTTTCTGTATTCAAATTGTTGATGCATATCCCTGTAGCATGGAAGTAGTATTTATGTTGAGTGGGAGATGCATCTATGTAAAGAGGGTGGGCTTCTTTACAATATTTTCAGATGGTTTTATTGTGGCTTTGTTAACAGATCTATGGCTTGCAAGGCCGTAAGTAGAGATTGAGATGTTGCCTCACATGCTGTTGTGTTGTGGGCTGCATGAATTCATTTCCCACTGTCTGTAGCCTGTCTCAGTTCTTGGATACATTAAATGCTGCTGAATGCATACAATGCTCATGAATTATCTGCAGTGAAGGTGCACCACAACCCTGAACAAAGCTCTTTTTTAATATATGCTTTCTCCAGCCTCACCTGTCTGCGATTTATTCTCCTTGTATGAAAAAAAGGGAGGTATACTATGAAATGTTTTAATATGTTTGAAAGGCATATGAGAGATGTAGATCTACACTGGGACACTCCCTATGGAGCTTGACTTGTGACTTCATAAATTTAATTTATCCAGGTTCTTAGGCATACTCTGTAGGGGCAACACCAGCCTGCTGTGGTACTTTCTACAGTTAAAATCTTCATAACTTATGTCCATAGCTTGTGACATAGCTGGTGACAAATGCAAGGTCTGCCTTGGTAAGCTCCAAGACAGAATAGTAACTTTTTTTGGCAGTAAAATATATATGCTCAGAAGATGAATGTGCCTTTCAAAATAAGGAGAACAAGGACTGATACAAAACCTGCTCTGGTGTCTAGGTGGCATCTGTACTCTTGTTCTCATGCAATGTCCTCTAGTATGAGCTGTAATAGAGAAACTATTGCTGAGAATTAATGTTAGTAGCAACTACAGTCTTAAATTTTTAATCACATGGAGATTTTGTACCATATTCTTTGTACCCCAGTCTAGAAAGGACAAATCATTCCGCTTGTACACACACACAAGAATTTCTTCTTAGATCTGTGCCCAATGCTGTTTTCATATAAAGGTGCCTTGTGTGTGAATGGAAGGAGAAAGCATCTGTACAAATTCCTGCTAGAACATTTGACTGAAGGACAGACACGCAGTGGCTTTGTAGCAGACTTCCCTCCCTATACCATCCTTGCTTGAAGTTGGTCTGGGCTAAGAAGAAAACAATTTTCTGTGATTCTTAACTCATTCCTAGCATGCTGTCCAGCTCAGCAAGCATCAGCTCCTGTGCCATGTGTACACAACCCTTGGTGTTGGAAGAAAGGTAGGGATGCTACAGCTGTTCCCCTTTGGGAAGGTGTACAAGGATGACTGCACTGAGAGATCCTTTTTAATCTGTTATCTCCTATCAATATAAGATGCCAGAATAAATGTTTAGGCGGGGAGAGAGTAGAGTAAGAACAGGGACTCCTCCAGTTCACAGGGGTCTGCGAACCTGTGAAAGGACAGATTGTTTCACAGAATCTGATGGATTTTACTTGTGTGAATCAGTCTGCACCATTTTAAGGACTCTGGTAAGCCCTTTGCTGTGTTTTATTGCGGTTTGTCACAGGCTGAGCATGTGTTCTCTGAAAATATACTAAAAATACTCCTGGTTTTGGCTTTGTCTGGTTTGGGGTTGGTTTTGAACTTGCTGCCTGTCACTTTCATGTGATGCTCCTTAATTTTGTGTGACACAACGTTGGCTTGGTGGTATTCAGCGAAAGCAAAGTATGCATTTACCTCTTCATCTTTTCTACTCCTAATTGCCCTTTGGATTCTGTTTTCTAGGTTGTAAATATTGCATATTTTCTGTTTAATTACTTAATGAAAACTGCTCCACTCCTTTTGTACTATATGATTTTTTTTTTGTATTGGAAACTGACACAATACACAAGATGTTAGTGTATCAGGAACTTCTGCCTTGATAGATTTTAGAATGAGTATCTGTTAAAAACACTTTTTAGATTCTCTGAGGATATTAAGAGAGATGTGAAATCTGGAGTTCCTTTACTTGAGCCATATTTGCCAGCATATGCCAGCATCTATATGTCCAGTAATTCCACATTACAGAGTATCAGCAGAGTTGATAGAGGTCAGCTCACCTAAATCCCTGTGGAACTCTTTCAAACATTCTCATTTGTCACCTGTTTCTTTTGACATTTTAAGTGAGAGATTACGTGTGGTGGTTGCTAGCTCAATTATGGTCTATTTGAGTTCTTGGATATTTATTGTCTGATTATAAAGATCTCTTGTTTATGTTGCTGAAATGTCCTGTAGCATCTCTTACTGGCTGTCCAATTTTTAATGAACTCTCCAGAATGGGAGCCAGTCTATGCTCCTCCTATGATGAATGCAGAGTAAAAGCTACTTTAAAGGTTTTTTTGGAGTATCTTTCTTCTCTCTTTTTTCCTATTCTTTGATCATCTGTTGCCTGTACTAACCATTTGTTAAGATTCCTCTTCCTGATGTGTTTAGAAAAGAATTTATGGTTAATTTTCCTGAAATAATTTCTCAAGATTTCTCAAATGCCTTTTATATTGGTTTTATCTTGCCAGAGCTTTTAATATTACTCAGCTTCTTGAAGCTTGCCTTTTTATTTCTAGTAGCTTTTTATAGATAGTAGAATTCTGATAGTTTTTAGTTTTTGAACTGCATTTTTTTTTATAGATGGCAGAGTAATTTCTTAATTTATTGTCTTAAAATTTTCCTGTTCTGCCTGCAAACATTTGACTCGCAGCAGCTCTTTTTTAGTAAGACGTTTATTATGTAATTCCCTTTTCCGAAGTGCTGGTATAGTTGGACCTCTGGTGTCTATACTGCTTTCGTGAGAGTTTCAGCTGGCTGTGAAACTTCTCTGCGGACTCCTTGTAAATGGAGTTTTGAATCTCGAACTCCTGGAGGACGGTAGATGGTGCTGTATTTCCTCAGAGTCAAGCTTGGCTGCCTTTGCCTGACTGATGTATATAGCTTGTGTCAACAGGCCCTGTAGTTGTACAATTAGTCATTTGTTTTTAATTAGGATGGCACTTGCTGACAGTTTTAAATTAACTCTGCTGCTCACCCATAAGTAAAGATCAAAATATATTTTGATGTTTATGTAGGCACAGACCAAACCCCCAAAAGAGTTAAAGTAAAACGGTATGTGTGCCTTGCTCTGTCAGATTTGAAAATACATGCACTCCAGACTAGCAGCTTTGCTGGTAGCATTAGCTGAAGAATTATGCTGTATAGAATAAACTGTGGTTAACCACTTTGCTGCTAAGCTCTGCTCGGAGAAGAGCAGCACATTGTGTGTGGTTTACAATGCTGCTTCTGCACCCACTGATTCAAGCGTGAGTTGTTTGGCTGCCCGGTAACTTCACTGCAGAACTTAATTGCAGTTAATATGCAGCAGGGGGAACAGCTGCACACTAAACTCCCCAAGTGGCAAATACATCAGTTTATTTCAAGTCCCCAGCAGTGCTGCCTTTTTGAATCCCAGAAACAGATTTTGATGCAGTCTACGTATTTAGACAGGACAGACTTTCATGCAGGTGTAGGGTTTGGGGGGGGGGGATTTCTTTTTTAAAGCTGAACAGTGATTACATCACATGTTTCATTCCTATTTCCCAGCACAGGACAAGCCTAGGATTTGGATAACGGGTTGTAGTAAGACTTGAGCAGTGTGAGCAGTGGCAGGCTGCTGCAGGGACTCAGGGCTGGAAGAGCAGAACAGTATTGATCATGTTGAGAGCTCTGCAGCAACACTTGGTGCTTCTGGTCTTGTTCTGTAGGCATGGGAAATCTAGAATTTGAAATATTTAAGGAGAGAAGGCTTGTATGCCCTTAGAATCCTTACTTGGACTATAGCAGTGATAAGGGAGTTGGTTCAGTGCAAGATGGCAAACCTTGTGCATTTGAAATGTTGACTGATGATGACAAGTACAGAAAGTCCCATCAGGCTTACTAAGGTTTAAGGCGTTCATGCCAAGATCAGTGATGGGCTGAATATATCATTACTGAGGGTGTAGGACTCCCATGTTTCTAAACAGGAAGCTGCTTTCATATACTAAACAAAAAGAATGGGAAAGCAAAATAGAAAGTTCTACAGAAAATTGAAGTACAGTGTCCAAGCCAGCCTTTTTTTTTTTTT
>VXBJ01003496.1:388037-569602 GCA_013400055.1 Nycticryphes semicollaris
AGAGAATAGATGATGTGGGTTGGAGCGGAAAACAAGAACCACTGACGGAAAAAGATGTAGTCAGAAGCCCTGTTTATGAGTGAATTTTTTCATTGTTACCCAAATTAGTTTGAATGGAAGAGAGGCCCACTCCCAAATTTTGGGAACTTAGGCCAAAAAGCCTATTTAGTTTTACAATGGCATTTGATGGGTTTATGATGTGATTGCCTGCACCAGCAAGGGACTAGGCGTGCTGGCTGGCTGCGTGGGTGGACAAACTATTGCAGAAAACACTGCATAAGCCTTTGGAAGGGTTGAGTAATGACTGAGCATGAAGGAGGGTTTTAGCAAGGTTTTCCTTTCTATGGTACATGGTAAACATGGAGATTTACTTACTCAAGGTGCACATGAAAATCTTTGGGAAAGATCAGAATAT
Organism: Nycticryphes semicollaris; assembly: GCA_013400055.1. Classification (NCBI taxonomy): domain Eukaryota; kingdom Metazoa; phylum Chordata; class Aves; order Charadriiformes; family Rostratulidae; genus Nycticryphes; species Nycticryphes semicollaris. The sequence goes on from VXBJ01003496.1 coordinate 388,453, forward strand.
TTCAGTGTAAGCACGTTTTGTGAATTGGAAGGATGTTATTTGATCCGGAGTATGTACAGCATTCTTTAGGCATACATTTTTGTATTCTGAAAATAAGGGACAGCATAAACCTTAAGAAAAGATAAACTTTCCTATTTGTGAAGATAATAAACTATTCATGTGGCAATACAAAACAGTTCTTGAAAAATTACATAGTTCCAGAAATTTCAGTAAGCCCAACCTGTGTTTTATATTTAGATCACAAACTATCTTTAATAACCCAGATAACTGATGTATTTCCAGTTTCTCTTTGGTTTTAATTATGGAAATTGCTCTAGATCTTTACAATCATTTTTTTAAATTAATTGTCTGATGAAGACCTATGCTTTATGCATCTGTGCTGGCTAAACATGACGCTGGTTGATCAGTCTGTTGGTTCACAAAACCCAAAGCCCATGTTAGTACGTAGTTGTTCTCTGCCATAGATGGTCGTGTTTTGTCCAGTCTGTTTCCAGATGATTTGAGAAAAAACAACTGATGAAAGTTCCTAAACTGTTATGTCTCAATTCTATAAACTCTATTGTGGTAGTAGATCAGTTCTGGCTTCTAACAGAGACCCTAGTGCTGCAGCTTTAATTCCATTCCTTTCTCACAGCATTCAGCTGTGGCACAGAAAGGTTATCATATTTACTGGTAAGGAAGCTGCAAAGCCTTTGCTAGGAACGGCACAGTTTATTAAATGATTCATAGTCTGATCTCTACCTAATAGAACTCACAATTGTGGCGCTTCTCCTACAGTAAATTTTCATTTGTTCTTCTTAAATCTGCTAAACTGTTGGGCAGTAGAACCTTTAGATCTATGTAAGTCATTGCATCATATGTGCACGTCACTAGAGCCTGTCACTTAACACTAATCAGTGTGAAATGCTGTGAAAAATTTCATCTGAGAAAGTCACATAATCCTTTCCCTGGTCTGTTCTATGGAAATCCCAAAGGATTTTCAAGAAAGCAAACTTTTTCCTTTAAGAAAGAAGAAAGTATGCTGCTCTAAATTTCAAGTTCAAATATGTCAAATATTAAGAGTGAAGCCTGTGGTTGTCAGAATTGAATGCATTACTGAATTCTTCCAGAGCCATCAAATTTCTGTGGCAGGGAAAAAAGAAATGAAACAAGTAAATGGTGCTCCAAACCTTGATTTCCTTAAATAACCTCTGCGACTGATGACTGTAACTTTGTCGCTCATCCTTAGCATGTAACTGCTCTGATTAAGTTTGTCTTTTTTGCTGTAAAGGTGACATGGGCCACGTAGACCTAATTACCTTTTTCTTTTTTGTGGCATATAACTGTTCCTAGTTCATGCTGTGCTCTAGGTGGTGTGGTAAAGCAGTGTGGTCTAATTTGTTCTGTAGCACCTATATTTAGTACTTCTTAGTAAAGCAGTTGCCTTCCCCAGCTGCCCAGATGTTGCATTCCAGTGGTTAGCAGAAGTCTGAGGAAGAAATGAGATATCAACAGATAACATCTGAGAGCTAATTTGATTTGTTCTACATTTGTAATACATTCCTCCAAGCTGAATTCTTGTTGGCTGAGGTTCTGTTTACAAAAGGCAAGAGATCCAAAGCTCTGCTGCAACCCAGGAGAATACACTATAGTTAAATTTAGCACAATTCTTAACAATTTTTATACTGAAGCTTCTGATTGCCATTGCTGCCGTTGGTGCAATACAAATGTTCACAGTTGTTTCTGTATTAATGCAGTCCTAAGTATAAAGCACAGGCTCTAATCTCAGCACCAGCTAATGGAGATTTTCCTTGGGATTATGCCTTTAGAATTTATTTGTCCTGCATTCATTCCCTGAAAACCCACTGAAAACCAGCGTTACTGCGTGTGTGCACCTTCCAGACCCATGACATCCTGTGGGTAACTCATGAGATCCCTGTCCTCTGCTCTCAATCATGAGGCCAGTGTCATAGCTATTTTCTCTTTCTTGAGCCAATGTGATGGCTATACATTGATTACTGTGTTTCTCTCTCTCGTGTCCAGTCTCATGACTTAAGGAGAAGTATTTCACATGTGGTGTTCCAGGTGCTGAGTATGAGATTTACTGTGTAATTTCCATTACTTCTGTTTTCCTCTGGTTTCTCTTAGTGCTGTTCTCCCACAGAAAGGTTACAAGGCTTCAGTCTTGTGAAAGGCTCTGTCTCTGGGATGAAACTTGCTGGACAGGCATTTCTCCATCTTGCTCGTACTGTTCTGGTACCAGCCTTGATACACAGCTCTGGAAGGAGGGTGAGCACTGCTCTTTGGCCCAGCTGCACAACGAGGACAAGTCAGTCACACAGAAAAATACTCTTATTGTCACACTTACAGCAGGGATCGGCTGGTTCTTGATCCAGTATCTCTTCCACTGTCTGAATTATTTCAGTACAGTTCTGTCTCTTAAAAACTTAATTTCTTTTTTGAAAACAATCCAAGTTATACATCTGATTCAATACAAGTGACTCATTTGATTACAAAAACCTAAATTTTAAGGACATAAACAAAAACACTGATCGCATCTCCCGTGTATTTTCCTTCTTTTGTAGCCTATAGCTAATTGAGTTGTCAGCTTCAAGAATATACTCTAGTAGGTTCTTTATTGTGACTGATAGTTTTTTTTCATTTCTGTTCTCTACCTGGTAATGAGGTTATTTTAAAAGAAAAAACAATCTTAAGCATCAGTGAACGCTTAAACATCTACTGTTGTTCAAGCTTCTGTAGACACTGCACTGATCTAGAAGATGTGAGTAAAGCTGGCATTAGCAGACGTCATCTGCCACATCAAGGAAATCTCTAAAACTTTTTAAACTACAGTCACGAACTGCAGTTGCAGTTTTGAGCTGATGGTAATTTCAACATTCTAGTAGGAGAAATGTCAGGTACATTACTTCCTTTTCAAAAACACCTATTCTCATTAGATTTCATAAGAAGTGCAGCCATGTAAGGAAGGGTTTAACTTTTGGCCTGTTCAAAGCATGCTGGTACACCTCTGAAGCATTTGTTTTCTCTTCAAGTTGTTTCTACCCTCAGAAGTCCTCTCTTTGTGCTGAAGGAAAGGTGTTAGGTTGTGAGCTGCAGATCATCCTTTGAACTAATTGTCCACCCACTTGGTGTTTTTGTTTAATCTAAGCCTTGCCTGTGGCATTGGCGGTTGCATTGTGCTAATGTTAGTCATTAATCCCAAGAATCTTTTTGTGATGAGAGTTAAATGATGGCAGAATATCTAAAGCCATGGAGTTCTGCATGCAAAAAGTATATCAAAACATTTGAAAACTTTTTTTGAGTCTGGCTCCAAAGTTTTCAATGTCCAGAGATGTAACATATATGCAAGTTTTGTAGTGTTTTCTTCCTCTAGCTGGAGATGAATCCCTTTCCTCGCTGTCCTCAGGGTTATTCTAGCCTTGGAGGAAACTTGACTTTGTGTTTCTTGAAACCCACTGTTACAGCACTGCTTGAGTTCTCATCTCCTGTGTGCCTAGCTGAAAGGTGCAAGTCTGTGTGATGGACAGGGGAAAACATCCAGGAATTTTTAAAGTTTTTCAATGCTTGCTGATAAAAGTGCTTGCAGAGCCGAAGTAGGAATTGTTTGCAGTGTCTGAGCAGCTTGGGGAACTGACACAGGTAGATCTGAAGCTTTAACATGAATCAATTCTCTGGTCAGTTCATGGAACAGGAGCTGCTTAAGCTGCAATGGGGGAAGAACGTTCATTAAGCTACAGCTTAAAGTGACATCAGAGTTTTCTTAGTGGGGAATGGTGCTTTCATATTCCCCTCTTTTAACTTGTTAGTACTGATATGAAGCAGGAATATATACAAGGGAGTTCAGAAGAACTGAATGTAGTGGGAATTGTGGCCTAAAAAAAGAATTCGTAGGGGGTATGTGGAAGGTATCCTCACGCATCATACTTTACCTATTAAAGGTTTAGACATTATAAACAAACAAATCCCCATCTAAGCATGTGACACGGAAAAGATTATGTTCAATTGAAATTGGAGATGAAAGTTCAATGAGTTGTTTGGTTTGTTTCTTATTTCAGCAGAAGATACTCGCCCACGTCTTATACAGCAGGGTTGTGAGATTCCTATGCAGAGAGGTTGTAAACAGAGCATGAAAATATATGATGTAAGCAGCCAATTTCCCTTGGGCAATTTCTTTTTTTTCTCTTCTACAGGGCCCCATTGCATAACTGTTCCCTTCAGTCTGACTCTGGCATTTATGGGCTAAATGGTTACGTGAGAAACTAATCAGAACATTTTCTACCTCTAAGGACCAGGAATTTCTGGGCAAATGTGGAAGCTTTGCATGTAATAACGGCATCCAGAGAAGCAAGGGTTAATTTCCATAGGATTCCTTCCCAGAGTTTTCTCCAAATAAATATTCTCTATAAGTTAGGAATGAACTTACTACTTTGTGTCCTTTGAGGAGTAAGCTTGAGACTAAAGAGTTTGTTTTCTATCTTTTATTTACTGTCTTGCTGTTGTAAGCAATTGCGTGGGGTGACTGCTAATCCTTGGTGTGTGTCTAAGAGCAGCAGAAGCAATTACTGCAGGTCATGCTGACCTCGGGCTAGGTTCCTTTTGTTTTTAAGTTGCTTATTGGTCACCCTTCTAATGCAACATCCTTTGTTTCAGACAGAAAACCATTGCAGGAATGCAATAGCAAGGGAAGGAAGAATGCTTCATTCATAAATCTGAGAGAATTTACAAAGGAGGCTATAAATTATCTACTTTCTTTCATCTGAAGAAAAGAAAGCAGGATATTGCAATTGAACATTCTGTTCAAGATTGCACGTTGGGACCTCTTTGCAGAGCTGCAAAGAGGGAAGGTTGCTGTCCTCTGTAAAGGGTCTTTGAAATCCTAGAGCCCAGTAATGCAGGCAGCACCGTGAGTACATGGGTCAGTTACCACTATTATACTGGTAACATGGAGGAAGCAGGTACCACCAATACTGAAGGTATTGGAGGAGGAATTAAAGTGAACCTACAGGCTAAAACTTACTTTCCTTTGATACAAAATGCAAATAAAAGTGAGTCATATTAGTAGAAAGTAACCTTCAGTTTTAAGATTTCTATATGGGTTTAATATTAAAAAGATGAAAATATGACTATATATATTTTAAGTGTCAGTCTTAGAAAAAAATCTATCCTGAATAACTCAGTTTCTTTCTTGACAGAGAGCTGATAGTGATTGATCGTACTGCTGTGTAGTTCAATCCAACAAAAGGTAATTCAAAAGACAGAACAGAATGCTAGGCTAAGAACTGAGAGCTGATTCTCAGATTCAGTTCAAGATTAGGTAATGAGAAATTACAGATTTATACTAATCCTTTCTTATTGCCACAGCTAAATAACTTGGGTGTCATTAACACAACTGATACTTGTATAAGGACTTTTGTACTGGTAGCTCTGGATCTGCACTAGGCAGTAAACTGACTGGATTGAAACTCTTGGCATGGAAACTTTTTATCTCTGTATTTCAGTCTGTTCTTACCTATTTCACAAGTCTATTGAAAACTTGTCTGTGACTTTTTTAATAGCAAGGTACTGTATCTGTATTAATAACTTTCCACTGGCAATCTGGGAAGGTAGGCTGTGCTACAAGGTCTCTTCATACTGTGAAGTCCTGTAAAGGTGTTACAGAGCTACAGCTGCAATTTCATTTATTCAAGCTTCATTTTTCTAACACTGTTATTTAACACTGGGTCACATAATATAAATTATCTACCGTAAAAAAAATCCCATATTTTATGGAACTTTGCATGACCTTATTCTTTACTGTCTTTTTTAGACATCTTTACAATCAAGCATATAATCAATTTCTGTATGATTTTTGGTTGTGTATCATTGGATTTTGATGATGTAGGAGGGAAACACACTTGATTTGTATTTTTTTTTAGTGACTTCTCAATATTAGCCTAAGACATATATTACATGAGAATGGAGTTCATTAAGAATGAGCAAACTGATGGGTGATGTACACTGTCAGTTACTAACGTCTGAAGAAGCAGCAGCCCGGTGGGAACTGTGCTGGTTGCATAAGGTCTCATCCTCTTGAAATCCAAACTAAATCGCCTGCTCCCCAAGTACTTAAAGATACACTGAGCTGGGAGCCTCCTCAGTTGTGGTGTGACAGTATGGCTCAGGGAAGGTACAGGCCCCAGCATGTGATATGGGTTAGACTGGAGCAAGATGGAGCACTGCATGTTGAGATCCCATAGTCTCTGTGGGCTGTACCTTGGGGTGCTGAAGATGAAAGCTTCAACAGTGTGAAGCTCTGCGTGGGCTGTTTGGCCCACAGGCTACATTCACCATCTCTCATCTTCATTGGAATGTAGAACTTTCCAGCCTAATACAGATTATGTTTGTTTTTTTAACTGTTTAACAAAATAGAACTTGTAATTATTTGACCCTAAGTGGGAGTCACTTAAAATGCATTAGTCAAGGCGAAAGGAATTTCCATTTCACCCATGGCTCACTCTAACCCTCATTCTAACTCTTCTATGTTGAGAAACCGCCAACTCAACTGCAGATGAACCGTCTTTACTGGCATGATGATGAGCTCAGACTGATGCCAGGCATTCTCACTTGGGCTTTTACACAGTAACCCTGTGTATCCCTTGGGTACACTTTTACAGACGTGAGAACTCCCCACTTAGCTCTGTGCCTTCTTTCAATCATGAGGCTGAATCGATAAACCACAGCACCCCAGTTATCCTCTCTGGCTTGAGAGGGGGAGTTAAAACTCATTCAGAATTTATTTTGGAGAAATGGGGCAAGCAGTTGAGACGAGCCTTGCAGCTAGACAGGATAACCTCTCTAAAATAAACCAGAATTCACTGGTTATCTGGATTGCAGGGGGCAGGGTCAAATAATTTTCAGCAAGGGTTCAGACCATGAAGTTTGTTTCTGGTATACTCCAGCTGCTTCAGTATAGTGACGGTGGCTTCATCCTTTTCTCTTGCTCTCTGTAAAGTGTTTCTCCATATTTGTTAAGATGACCCTTTGAAGCTGGATGGGAATTAACTTTTAAAAGCCAGTGTTTGATACTCAAAATTTCTACTGGGGTTGTTTGGGGTTTTTTTGGCAAAATATCCTATCTCAGATGTAATGTTCCATTCGAGTACGTAGGGGACAATGTACAGCTTGGGTTTACTTGAATGTAAGCATCTGCCCATCTCCTTATTGTCCTTTGTCGTTTCCTTGTCCTTACAGAAAGCATCTACAAAGGTGATGAGGCATAAAGAGTAATCGTAATACAAAATATCCTTAATATGGGAGTATGTGGATGACCAAATGCAATGGAGGAAGGAAAACTGCATGCGTGTAGCAGTTCTGCCTTGGTGACCCTTGTGGCCTCATAGACTTGATGATCGGGGGCAGTATTTTTCATGTTTTTTCTCCTGGAACTTCTCTGATCGATAGACTTTCCAATAGTTACACGATGGAATGACAAAAATGATCCTGTTTCCTAAGAAATGTCTCTGGTGGCAAAGTTTTTAAAGGTCTGGGAGTTTCCCTATTGTATTTAATGGGGCTTTTGGCTCATAAACACATTAAACAAAGAAACAATAGATCCCTAGGGGAACTTTAAAAGTTGAAGTGTAGGAACTTTAATAATATTATGAGGACCTAATATGTCTGATGTGGGAACTTAAATCTGAGGCAAGAATTATGAAAAGAATGTTCGAAGTGAAGATTTAATTACATGATTTATTGTTAAATCATTTATTATTATGTATACAGTGCCAGGGGCACTCCTGGTGCTTTACAGATGATTACAGAATAGCAATTCCAAGATCAAAGATCTTGATCATGCAATCTTTATTCGTGTAAATATTCCCCATGGTGCCTGATCTTGTTCCATGTTGAAACTGAATAATCCCCCCCCAACACAGCCCATCATAGACAATTAAAAGAGCTTCAGCAAGAGAACACTGATTAATTATCCTCCCCAGAACACTGAATATTTTGGTGCCATATATTGTATGGATAAAAGATATCTATTGTGTTTTAGCAAACCTCACATTTTTCTGCAGCTTTAATTCTTAATTACAGTGTCAGCAAACATTAAGATTATTTCCATGATAGAAGCGGCTTATTTGTGGAAGAAAAAAGTCCACTGGCTTGTCCCCCGTATGTTTCAGACCCTGTTGATTTAATGGAGCCAATTTACTTGCACGTAATTGTCTCCTCAGTGACCGCTATGGAAAGTTTCACCTTCAAAGACAGATGCTGAACATGAAATACTCCTGCGAGCTCTGCAGATGCGGAAATCCCTCTTTGCAGAAGAATCTGCTTTTCTTTGTTTTGTCCTGTGACACTTTGCACTCCACTGGATGGTTTTCTTATTCTTCAGATGAAATGGCTGTTGTTTATCCACTGGGTTGCTGTGAACACAGCTCGTGCAGCCATCTTTTGGCTTATGTCTTTGAGATGTAACAGCTCTGGTGGGGAGAGATCGAGGCAATTGTGTGCAGAAGGCAAAAGAGGCTTTTCCCCCCTCCATCTGCTACAGGATTTGGTTATAGCTTTTTGCTGCATGCTGCCCCATTGCTCTAAACGCAGAGGCATGTACCACAGGGAAAGGTATTTGGGCTAGTGATGTGTGTGATGATCTACATGCCTAAGATTCCAGTGTACTGATCAGGATTCAGATTCCTATCTGAATATTGTGGGTCTAGACAGTGGGTAGGGAGTATTGCTGGAGGAGGCAGCTTGGACGATACCCAACATTGCCTGCTCTTGAAAACACTTTTTTATTTTTTCCCCAAGGTTGTGTTTAATCATTAAGATTTAAACAGTCTAAGGTGTCATACAATTATCCAGGATGTTAATAAAGTCTAGTCCTTAGTGCAGGAGTGAGCGTTGCTGTAGCCAGTAGCTGGGTGGCACTAACCAATTTTGTGTTTACAGCTAATAAAAAGGGAAGCACTTTTCATACAACTCTTAATTACATTTAGAAACTTACTGCCACAAGATGGTGTGGAGGTCAGAAGTCTCGGTAGGTTAAAAATGGGAGTACAGTAATTTATGGAGGGTAGGTCCATTTTTGACTGTTAAACACAATAGCTCTGATGTGATCTCCCAGTTCTAAACTGTTGATTGCTGGAGAGTAGGAGGATATCCCTGGGGAAGGAATGCTCTATATACACCCCCTGTTTCTTACACTCTTTACCTTGCTGTTGAAAACAATGCACTGGGCTAAAGGGAGCTGTCAGCTGACTTAGCATGACTGTTTTTATGTTCTCGTGTGTTCCAAGTTCTTGGAAACTTCTGATTTCAGACCCAAATAGCGTGGCTCATAGCATTATTAATACTCCTTGTATTTGTGTTCACAGCCACGCAACCCACACAAGCTCCTTGACTCCTGTCTCAGTGTGCCTAGGGTTGAATTCTTGAGAAGGGCTGGTCTGTAGTTGCCACCAACTCTACACATGAAGTTGTGACTCCTGAATCAATCACAAACCTTCAGAGGGACTGGAGATTGGCTGCACTCATGGATCCCATGAACGTTGCTCGGATTCAGCAGCAAATGAATGCTGACTACCTTCACGGCTCCCTTCCAGCACTCTCCTAAATGCTTTGGGAATAAGCAGTTTTGACGTGCAAGGTTGAAGTATGGCTATGAAGTGATCCGCGTAAGGTACAAGTGAAGGAATTGTGAACCAGAACTTGGATTATCTAGACACAGCATGTCAAGTTTATGGCCAAATAATTTAGCAGCACTTTTGGAGGGCTTCTAAACCATGTAATATTATACAAAGGATCAGGTTTGACTGTCATCAGCAGAAGACATATCCCTGCCTTCCCCCCCTCTCTTACCCATTTTCTTTTCTTGAGCTATCACAGTTCCCAAACCAACATAGTAGCAAAGACTGCAGCTAATTTTAGTTTACGTGACTAAAACAAGCTATCTTGCATGGTAACTGAGTAGGACTACATACTCTATTCAGTGAGATCGGTGAACTCTGGCATAAAAGTGGTGTAAACAGATGGGAACGATAACTGCTGCAGCTCCCACAACTACATCCACCTCTGATCGTAAGCCATTTGGGAGCGGGACAGACTCAGATGCAGTCTGTAGGCTGTCGCTTTCTCTGATCTAGCCAGCTGTGGTATTCAGGTCTAGTCAGAAGGCCCCTAAACATGCTAATTTTTGTTAATTATTCTTGTGTGTATTCTAGTAGTTCTTGAAAGCCCAAACTGAGATTGGGATTTCATCGTGGTAGGTGCTGTGCTAACACACACATCACATTTCTGCTTTCAGTCTGTCTTGAGTTCAGGAAGGAACATCAAAACTGCACACAAGGTAAGGGATGACTGATATGAATTGTCATAGCTCTACAAAAAATAGTGGACGTTCTCAGCTTCAGCTTTTTCCCAAAGATGCATTTTCCTGGAGACCAAAAGCATTCTTTTCACTTTCTGAAACAACTTCAGACATGTTTTTTTATCTCTAATGCCTTGTGTCAGTGTAAAGCCTCACAATACAGCCTGAAACAGGCAAGTGATTGCAACCACTCTTTAACAGTGAATAGAAGGGGAATGGAGATTCACTTTATCCAGAGCTATAGGTTTTCTAAGTTTACTGTAAATGGATGCTTCAGAAACAAGTGACCTCCTGAAGACCTCAGGATTCAAAGAATAACTCAGAAGTGTCCATACAGGTTAGTGTGACCCACAAAATATCCATTACTCACTCCTCTCTAACTCTGAAACAGCAATGCCTTTGTTTCTGTCTCTCTCTCTTTTTCTCTAAATTGAAGGCAATAACAGGACCTGTGGCTTTGCTCTGTACGTGTCACTGCCTGCCAAGAACAGCAGGCAAATGAGTAATACTATTCCTCCCTTGAAATTCTTTCCTTGAAGTGAAATTAATGAAAATCTTTACCATGAAGGAGAAGAATCCAGTTTTGTGGAGGGGTGAAGGAAGGATTTAGACTTAGATTGGTTTACTCCATTTTCAATTGTTTTTACAATAGTGGTGATGGAAATAGCTAGAAAAACAATGAGAAAAGGAAACAATGTTTAAGTGTGCAAAAAAAACCTTTATCTTTTGGCAACTGTCTAATTAAAAGCTAGTAAAGTAAACTTAGGCAGGATAGCACTATGATCAAAATGGGAAATTCAGTCAAAAATTTCTCTCCAGTCTCCGATTCTGGAAGAGTCACTATTTTTGCACCAGGAACTGGGAGCTTCAGGACAAGACTTTGTAAAGGCCGTCAGCTGCAAGAACAAAAATGTATTTCCCACTAAAGAAGCTGCTACGCTGGTCCTTCAAGGCCAGGAGGAAAACATATTAACAGTCTCTAAAGTAGCAGAGGAGATGAGTGGTAAAAGGACTTGCTTTTTCTATCTTGTTTAAACAGTGTTCATCAGATTTTGGTGGTGTTATCATCAGAGAAGTATTTTCTTGTAAAATTGATACCTCCCAGTCTACTTCTTATTAGTAATGTAATAGCCGTGTTGAAGTCATGGTGGTCTAAGGATAGAATGGAAGCTAGGCATTCGCTGAGAGATGCTATCTATTATGGGATATTTGTATGTACATCCTGCCTTCCCTGAGAGACCTTAAAAGAATCTAGTAGGTGCATTTATAACATAAGCTGATGAATTAAAGGGATGCTTTCTCACTCTTAAACTTGTTCTCTCTGGGCATGGTGCAAGGACGATAGCAGGGTAATGTAAAGAAGAAGCTTCCCCCGTTGTTATCTCTGCTGCTTGCTGTGTGAATCCGCAAAAGACTTCAGTCTCCAGCACTGTTTTTGCTATGATGAATGCTTTGTAAATGCTGATGGATGGATCAGGAAAGAATAGAAAGATAAAAGTCTGACACATCATGCCAGTACTGAATTCGTATATGGATCAAAAATGAAGTGTAATTACCACCCAGATCAAATTCTTTCAAGAGCCAGAGCTGTCTAGACCAACAGCAGATATTTATTTTTAGGGTTGATCTTTGTGGGTTTTATTAGCAATCCTGCCTTCCCAGGGGTAAAAGCAGGGGAGGGAAGAACACAAAATCCTCTTGAGCTTCCATTGTTACAACAAGCTTTGTAAAGCTTACAGGAGAAACCTTAATTCTGAGAGCAAACTGTATTTTTGTAATGTTCCTTCTGAAATACTCTGTGCTTTAAATTGGCTTGAGGAATCGGTGTAATAAATCTGGCATTTGAAAGTTAAATTATATGTTTGGAGAAAAAGTAACATTGTAACTCAGATAAAGCGTATGATAATGAAGCTTTTTTTTCTTTTTTTTTCAGTTGAGACAATCCTGGGCAGTTAATTTTACCATTCATGATGTGTAGATAACGAGGTTTGTAGGTTAGCACAAACCTAGATATGGCTCTGGTCACTGTAGCTACAGAGAAGGAAGGAACTGCACCATTCTGCTAATAGTGCCTCCTTTTTAGCAGATTGGTTATCCATTGCCAGCCTCCGGTGTGAATTGCTTCTGAATTTCAGTTTGTCCCCACAAAATATCTCCACACAAATCTTTCAAATGCAGCAAGTACCAACATTTTCGTATTACGTGCAACTGGGCAATGGGAAATGAGCAATCTGAGGGTGTGTTAAGAAGTTTTTCAAGTGGGCTAGTCAAATTGGAAAGCTGAGGAGACGAACTTGGATGTGTTGTTAAACAACAAATCTTCTAAAGAACCTGGAGTGGTATCCTGGCAACATGATTTCACCACCTGCAAGTGGGTGCTAATATTCCTCTTTGCCATCTGGGGAGAAGGCAGACCTGCTTAAGACTTTCAAAATATTTTAAGGGTTTCACATAGAATGTCTTTGTACAAAGTCAGGTTTTATTTCTGCAGCATTTTGTCTGAACAGGACTGTTCTGTCCAGCAAAGCTTGGTAACTACCCATTCATAAGGTTCTAATATCCCAGCACTGGAAAGTATTTACACTTAAACATGTTGAATCACAGACTTCTAGCAGTTGCTCTGAAGAACCTTCTAGTTAAGGCAGACATAAACATGTTTGTTTTCAAAATGGGTTAATGGCGAAGATGAGAATAAAAAGGAATGAAGAGCATGGGATTTCTGTTTGATATTCGTGACAGCCTATACGTGAGAAGAAGAAAGTTGGTATTTAGTTTGAGGTGGGGGGTGGCCACTTTTCACCCCTCATACCACCAGGTAGTTGGCACTGTAGCAATGTGGCCTTGTAAGAGCACACTGGTTCCCTGCTCTCCAGGTTGGCTTCCACTAGATGCCAGTGTTGCACCAAATTAGGGAGAGGAGGTGTGGGCCCTGCATGCTTCGCTCCTGACATGGGGAGCAAAAGCAGGATTTCTGGGTTAATTAGGTGTTTTGTCTGATGGATTTGCTATATAGCTGCAGAGAGGGATGCTGAGGATGAAAAGACATGCTGAGAAGTGCTGCAAATGCTTCAACTGGTTGATGTGGGATTACAGACAGGATTCAGGATTCCCGCCTGTCAATGGAAATGTCTTTATGAAGAGGACGGCCTTTGCTGTGATACCTGCAGTAGCAGTTCAGGGTGCGTGACTGTAACACTTGAGTTCTTTACATGCCTGTGCACTTACATAACGCAATTATAGCTTACGGGTGGCTCAAAAGGCTAGCAAGCCTTGTCAGTAGATTTGGAAATAGAAAATTTCCTGCTGGGATCAGGAATTAGATTTTAAGCAGACGTGGCATCCCGGGTATTAGAAAGGAGTATTGCCTGTGTTCTCATATGGGAAATGGAATTCAGTGGCCAGGATTAGAATATTGACATTTCTGGCTGCAAATCCAGTGGGGAGAAGAATAGAATAGAATTGATTTTGCTTTTTTTCCCAGTTATGTCAATAGTCTTTTCCTCTGACACACTGCTTCTATCAATTTTGGACAGCTAGTGAAGTTTTTATGTAATAGTGAATAAAACCAGACAAGTGGATCAGGAGCTTCTAACCTCTATCTCGGGACTTAAGAACAAACATCCATATAATTTCCTGACAGTTGACAAGTTCATGCTGGATAAAAGCAAATGCTTTCAGCCATCATAAAACAACGTTCTCTATTATACAGTATGGAAAATGTTGCATTTGATCTTTCTTGTTGCCATACTTTTTTTCAGAACATTTGGGATAAATTGCTGTGTAAAAGAAGATTTTACAGTCACTTTATATCTTGTTTAAATTTTTAAGAGTAAAGAGTTTGTAAAAGCAGTTGTTCAGGAGCATGCATGTGTAGAATGGTGAGATTCTGTGTCTGAACTGAATACTTTCTGACCCCTGTGGTAACTCCCAGCGCACAGCTACCTGCCTGCATGTTCTGTTGTTTGTGTACCTGGAAGTTTAAAAGCATAGAGCCCGGAGGACAACACAAATATAAATGCTTTGTTATGTGAAAAGGCACATGGTCTGTTGGTTACCTATGGCTTCGCGTGGTACGTCTGAAGCAAATGTCAGGGTGATGCCGCAGGCTGTCATAGCAGGTACAGCTGTATGATTTGTCTGCCTCAGAAATGGGACCATCTACCTGCACACTCTGATTTCCCACCTTTTTGACTCTTTGCTCTTCCCATATCTCTGTGGGCAGTTGGATGGCAGTTCATGCCACACAGCTCCTTAATGTGTTCATCAAGAAAAACCTCAGGATACACTTTTCTTACCATAATCCTATGCCTTTCTCTGTGGCCCAGCCACTTCCATTGCTTTCTGTTTGGTTTCCTCTTGTCCACTGTTTGGGTGTGGCTGGAGGGCTCTAGGAGTGTGACATGGGAATGTCTTCAAGGCTCCAGAAATTTCCTGTTCCAATAGGGCTGCATCCATTCTGGCTCCATCCTGACCCTGTTGAGATGCCCTATACTCCCAATGTAGTATCTCCTCTGTCCTATCCTCTGACTATAGTCTCACAACGAGAAAACACATGTTTTGCCCTGAGTGACCCAAGTTGCTTAGGAAGACCTATACCTACCTCACACTTCTTTAATGATACCGCTAAACAAAACCCAATTCTACTTATTGTAGATTTTAATGGCAGGATTAGCATTGCAGTTTTGATAAAGATCAAGATAACACTCTCCCAATTTAGGAAGACAAAAAACATGCTAGAGTGGGTGTTAAAATAAAGCCATGTCTTGATTATCCCTGAAGTTTGAGGACATCTGGATCCAGATAAAAAGTTGTGGTCAGCTTTCTTCTTTAATATGAACTGAATCCAGACACCCTTTGACTTTGTGTTGAGCCAATTCTGGAACCCAACCCCCTCTCTAATCTTTGTTAATCTATGTGCCTTTTTGTGTGGAGCCAAATTAAGATAATTTGGCATTCTCATGAAGTGGCCAGGCCAAACACTCAAAACTTGGGAAATGCAAGAATTTAAGTCATTGCTCCAACTTCACTATAGCTTTTGTGCTATATGCATTATGGTATTGTCTTTAATCACAAGCTCCCATACTATTAAATCTCTGCTCTGTTTAAAGTGCAGGATGGATATTGCTCACTTAATGAGCAGCTATTTAATATTTTCTTTTATCTTCATTGTTCAGTGTGTACCCCATGGCTTATTTACTGCACACTATTCAAAGCCTGTTCTGAATACAGAATTATTAATTTCCTTGGGAGCTTTCCTTCAGCAGTCAGTGTTATTGTATCTGGGTGCTTCACAGACATGAAATAATCTTTTTTCACAATGCCTCAATGAAGTGAGGGGATACTGCACCCCTACTTGGACAGATGGGAAACAGAGATACGAAGATGATGAGAGAACACTGCCAAAGATTTTTGAGTGTCTGGGACTTGCTTTATTTATTATTTTTGTTCCTGCGTTCACGGCACTGCAAAATATTTTATATATTCAAAGCGTAGTTCTTACCAGTTTCAGTTCTAGCTGTGAATGCTCAGCAGTTTTGCAGATCAGACTCTAGGGTCTCCTATTAGGTCCCTAAGAGGATGACTGACAAGCTGTAAAAATGTGGATTATTTGATTTGCTTAGCAACACATACAAACACTGTGGTGGTGGGTGCGGTGGAGTCCAGTTCTGCAGGAGCAACATTTATGGATCTTTAAGAGACACCTGGATTGATAAGCAGAGGTAGAAGAGACTCAGTTCCCCAACTTCCAGAAGTCCCAAACCCCTTTCTCCAGTTGAACTCTGGCAATGAATCATCTCTTGCCTTTGTCACAGCTTCTCTTTCACAGAACCTAACTTTACCCTCTGGAGGCTTATTTCCCTCATGAGAAAGGTTTCTCCAGAGGGTGATTCAAATTAGGAGCTTCTTTTGGTCACCGTGACCAGCAATTCAGTGGGGCACGTGCTTTCCCCATAGACCACAGAAGGACCCAAAGGACATCATACTCACTAGGCGTAAGTTATTCAGTTTTAAGTGACCTAGGTTTCCATCTGTGCTACCTGCTCTTCAGCCCCACTCAGTCCATTTCTAGGCTCCCGGTCCCAATAGCCATTTCATCTTCTTCTCCCTCCATCCTGGGTTCTTACACCTAAACAGCCTTGTGCTTAGTTTTTGCCCATCCTCTGGTCCTGGCCTCGCCAAACTGTTTCAACCAGCTTCTTTCCCTTCCTGCTAGTCTTGTGCTTTTTACCTTCTGTGCCAAGACAGTTTTACCATCAGTGTTACTAGTTCGGTAGCAAGGTGGTCATTAAAAGTACAAGGGAGTCATGGACCTTCCTCTGCCCTTTAATAGCAGGATGTTTCTCAAACAGGTGGGAATGAGAGCATGCAGAAAAAGAAACAGCTCTAACAACAGAGTCCTCAATGCTGCATGTTCACCTGAAAGGTGTAAGTGGGCTGGCACACACATAGAATCATAAAAAGGTTGACGTTGGAAGGGACCTTAAAGATTACCTAGTTCCAAACCCCTGTCATGGGCAGGGACACCAACTAGACCAGGCTGCTCAAAGCCCCATTCAGCCTGGGCTTAAACCCAACCAAGTTGGGCATCCCCAGCTCCTCTGGGCAACTTGTACCTTTCCCATGCACGTGCTGTCATGGACAAGACATCTGTAGTGAAAATGGATTTTCAAATTTTTATTTTTTTTTTACAAACTTTCACCTAGTACAGCAGATGTTTTCTCTTGGATTAAAGTCTTTGAAATACAGTTTCTGAGTTTCACAGGAACAGCATTGTCTCTTCTCCTTCAGGATCTTTTCTGAAGTATGGAGACTTCCAGATTTTTTATTTTTTTTAATATGGCCAAAAGATGTATTTTTCTCTAGTTTCATTCTTGGAAAAGGCAGATTGTTTTGGCTAAAGCTTCCCTTTCAATAAATAAATCAGCCTGAGAGTCACACAGCATGGAAAATTTCAGCCTGGATAGCTAAAGGTTGGCAAAATTTTCAGCAACTGGAAAGAGGATTTTATAATGAATGGGAAGTGTCAAGCAACCTTTGTAATCACTGATGCTACCAGCCCTTGCTTATAATAAGTACAATTATGAAATGTTTCAGTAAAATCATCTCTGCCCCAGAAAGAAGCTCCATTTTAGGGCCAAATCCTTCAGGCTTAATACCTTTGTTACTAAATGAAGCCTTGATTGCCAACCTCTAAGTACTTAGAAAGGAATGTTCTACTTGATTCCCATTCATAGTTGTAACTCATGACTAGCCTGAACTTTGAGTGCACCTGTAAAGGCACTGTTTGTGTGTATTGTGTTGCTGGCAACAGTGACTGTAGTAAAATACATGGAATAGATCCCACAGTTAAAACGTTTTCCTAAGATAGTAGGAATATTAGTCAATTAGAGCAATCCAATTGAGATCAAAATCAGTAGAGATGGTAGGAAGATGAGGTAACTGGCACTGCTGTTACCTGTGCCATGTTTTTCAGAGAAACAGAAAATGTCACTCCCCTGTCTTAAGAAGCGTTAATCTGATGGTGAGAATATTAGCTGTGAAAATGAACACAGTCTTTCTGTGGGTAAAGGTTATTGAAAGCTGAGCCTATCTTAATTTTGAGGGTGTATGTGTAGGCGATGATGAGTTCAGAGATTGTTTTTTAGATATAATTCAGAGACCAACTGCAAAGAAACCAAAATTAGAGTCAGGAGCTGTATTCAGTTGAAATGCAGCTATGTCTTGTAAAGGGGGCATGACAGAATGGGATCTTCCCACTCAACTGATTTCTGAGCGTAGTCAGAGCTACAGGCTTGGAAAAAGCAAACACATTTTTCTGCCTTTTGCCTTTTTCTTAAATTAACAGCCAACACAGCGTAGAGGGAATTGGACAGAATTTCTCCATTAGGATGCTGCTTATTAGGTTATGATTGGTTTCACCAAGGTAGCGATGGGATTTATTTTCAAGGCATTGGAATTGTATGACTGTCTTGGAAACCTTGTTTGGCCTGCAGAAGCTTTGCAGATGCTGAGAACAAAAGGATCTAGTTAGAGTCCAAAAGCTGCACAGTCAATTTACAGAGTGAATTAAAAGCTTGTTTGTCTTCCATTTGATTTTTAATTTTGTTTTTAGGGACAAAGAAATGAAAACTGGCAAGGAACAACTTACAAGAGAAACTCTGCCTGCAGAACTTCATTCAAAGGTGTGATGCAGACCATGTATCTTCACACTTCATCAGATCTTTAACTTAATTTTGTTTCTCCATCTTGTGGTAACATGCTAGAGCGCTTCTATCCCATCAGCTTCCAGCCCTGAATATAGCAAATGTATAGGAAAAGTCAGTTGATGAGGCTAAAGAAAGCCAAAACAGAGACACAGTCCTGTAGGTTAAAATGGTAAATTGGGGGAAGGGGGGAGGGAAGTGGCAACAATCTAAGACCTAGAAATCTACTGTTTTTTTCTACTTAGTTTATTATTTTGATGGACTGGTGTCCCTTTCAGCCAATCTGATTTGCCCAGGAATTGATCCTGCAGGTCGTGTGAGGCTTGCAGCATTAACAGCTCTGTTGGTACCCGGGAACTCTAGTTTTCAACTTCTCTCTTTGCCTAAGAACATGATTTAAATTTCTGATGAAGGGATGGCTGCATTTTCTAGGACATACACTTCTCAAAACCGAACTAACAAATTACCAATAAGAACCTGAACAAATGTCCAAGACACTTTCTAATGATTCTCAAATATGCTTCTGTTTCAGTGGATTTTCATCTGGCACCTTAAAATTTCATAACCTCATGATAGTTCCTGTAGGCATGGAAATTTTAGTCTATAAAAGGCTGGTTTTGATCAGCTTAGTTTTATGCCCTCGTATAATACTTTCTTCTATCAATAATTCGGAAAATTGTACCTGTTGATTTGTTTTAAGTTACCAGGGTGCTGCTTTTTCTTCTTCTGAGAACACATACTGTAGATTTTAACTTCCAGGTAGTTATAAGTATCTGTAGATACAAGTAAACCAGCTCAAAAATTGTGGAAATCTTAGGTATATATATGAATGTAGGAATTAAAACTCAGATTAATTTTTAGAGGGGAAAAGCCCCTTCTTTCCAGCTCAATTTCTGATTGAAGTAAGATTTCTGTAGTAGGGGCTAACCAAAGAATAGAGTAGAATAGAGGCAAAACCAGGAGGCATTCTCCTATGAATAGCTGCTTTTTTTTTTTTTTTNGAGGCCTTGGGCAGGAGAATGATTTCAAGCACCAAGTGGAGTATTGGAGTATTATTCTAAATTACTGTCTGTTTTCAACACTGTTTGCCAGCCGCTGGCAAAAATATTTCATGTAAATACTGCTTTAAACTGTTTTAAACTCTAGGAATGGTAGCTTTGTTGTCTCTGCCTACCAATTTCATGTGATCTTAGCAAAATATTGACTTAAAACACAATCTTTGTCCCCAAGTTTTACTCCCCTGACATTTTGTCCATGAGTCCTGCATTGTAAGAATACTGACTCAAAGCACTGGATGCAGCTTCTTTTCATCACATGATAACAACGATAATTATTTAATTGTAGGGAACCTCTAGTTAAAATCAATCTAGTTTTCAGTACTTCATAGGTTAAATAAGAGTCAAGAAAGTCCCTCTGTAATAGTCTTTAAAACATGCCACTTCAGACACATAGCCATGTTCCAGTTCAAAAGAAGATTTCTTTTATCCCACGTAGACGATACCTGGAATGACCACTTTTCACCCCCTAATCTTCAGCCGCTTCATAAAGGTAGGTAAGATAGAGGGGTTCCTTACCTTTCGTTCAATGCCCTTTCCATTCTACTCTGCTGGCTGCCACTTAGTTTGTCAATAAAAAAGTCCAAACTGCTACATTTTGTGCTAGCAGAGATTACATCTCCTTTTCATTGGTGCAAAGCATTCAGGGCCAATTCTATTCTCACAGAGTACAATGGTAGCACTCCCAATGAGGGGCAATCGGTCCTGGGAACCATTTGCTTCACCAAGTATCTGTTCAAATTGCTCTCTGATGTCTCCAAATATATCCCTCATTTTCATCACACTGTTTCTCCTATTGCCTCAGTACACAGGCTCCCGCAGGGACAGTACCAGCTCCCTTAAGATACTTGTAATCCTACTGCAGCACTGTGTAAACTGTGCTAACGTTTTTTTCCTCTTTAGGTAGGGAAGATAGTCTATGCTTTTACTGGATATATTCTGTAGCCATATACATTTATTTGTAAGATACCTCTGCCCTCTTATTTTATCTTCTCCGATTGACTGTGTTCTGAAGCATCCACGTGTTCTTAAATATATATTACATCTCCTATAGCACTCCATTTGATTGGCATAAGATACAACATTGCAGCTGTCAGTGAGATACTGGTGGGTAGGACACTCCTTGTGATCCAATTTTTATATGTGTTTCATATCAGAAAAAAATTGCCAGTATTTAAACTAAACCATTCACCCACAAGCAGGGGAAGGACTTAGAATCATAGACTCGGGCAATTAATCAATCTGTTTGCTCATTCATTTCTGTATTTCCCAAAAAGTAATAATCTTTTTGTTAAAGAAAAAGAAAAAAAAAGACCAGAAAATCGTTTATGAACTCTTAATAAGGAGGAAGAGAAAGAACATAATTTTCTTCCCCTGTGGCTGACAGACTCAGCTCTTGAGTGGTAGGTGTTACAGGTGCACTCAGGGGCAACCCAAGGTGTACACGCTTGTATTTTAAAGACAGACAAACAGCATCTTTTCTACTTGTAAGCTGATTCTTGAGGGAACTCATGTGACACCAGTTTTAATGTTTAATTTTCTCCACGGCCATAAACAACCCCGAAACTGTAATTCATTCCCAACATTCTGGTACTTCCCTCCCAAAGCCATCAACTGCAGCATTTGGAGTTGGACACTGACACTGGGCAGTGTTGTGTCATGTTCTGTCCATGCCTGTTGTTACCCTAAACTGTATCCCCAGTGTAACACATCACCTGCAGATATGCTACTGGGAAGGGTTTGAGAATGGTGTTTAGCTTCCGTGTAAGTTGTTTGTTTTAAATCTGCTCTGGATGGATTTGGGGGGATAATTGCAGTATTTCAAGGATGAGAAAAAAAGTGCATATCTTTGTAGGGGAGAAGTGAGGATAGCAATATGGCCATACTATAACCCATTGTACCAAGTGTGAAACAAGGTGAGAACTGAAACCTGTAGCTACTAAGGGATACGTGTGTATCATTCCCAGCGTACGCCTGCATACTCGCCCTGTCCACATCTGAGCTGCATCTCCACAGAAATAATAATGCTGATGACTTTAGACACTTACGGCGTTGAGACACTTTCTGTAAACAAAAGAAAAACAAAACATAGCCAGTCTAGAATGGTCTAAGCCGGATGAAATAAAACAAAGACATCATCAACAGAACAGTACTTTAAAAAATCATTTTGAATAGACTACAGTGTTATCCCAGATTTATGGTGATTGTGCCCCTTGAAGCACTTGCCAAGTTTATATGGAGTTTGTGTGTGGTTTTTGAATGCTTGGCACAAAGTGACATTGAGAGGGTTTTTTTTCAAATGCTCTGCTTCTCCTGTTAATTCAAACTACCTAGGGATTCTCATAGAATAATTTCAGATACTCTTTGCTAATATGTTCACCTACATAATATAATCTTTAAGATTTTCACCCTATTAAGTGTGTGATTGGTATGAGTTTTTGGGGAGGTCATTATCTGAACTGTGATCTTAATGAGGTGGACAAGGTATTCACCTGTACATCTTGAAGAGCTCCACTGCAGAGCTGTGATATTTAAGAACTGCCTGAGGTGTGCTTTGTACCAAGAGATAAATTGAATGACAGAAGGAAGAGGGGGCAAACCAAAGGGTTCAACTGATGCATACCATGCATAGGTCAGGATGAAACAAAAGGTTCCCTAAAGCACATCTATTGGATTTGGAAAATCCAATACGACGACTCATATCTTGGAATGACTGCAAGAGTGTTTCCCCCACCAGAGGTATTATGCTAATTATCTTGCTTTTAAAAATAAGGCCTGACTTATTTGTCAAAATCCAAGCCTAAGCTGTGCTCTTGCTGGGATGCCTGAGAGAAATCAAGAAAGTATTGATGTGAAGTTGAGCAGGATTTGGAGATAAGATGACATTATTCAGAGCCACGAAGCTGGACAGTAACTAACCTGTCCAGCTATACAGGCTTATCTGTAAGGAACTCTGCAGAGCTTTCTAACAAGGCTCTTCTCTTTAATAAAAGCTGAGTTCTCAAGAATCAGGTGGAGCAGATGTGGAAGTCAGCCCTAGCCTAACTTAGCTGGTAGCAAAAGTCCTGTAGAACTGACCTACAACAGGACTGAGCAAGCAACTAAAGCAACTGTCTCACACGTATGCACTAATTTTGGACCAATTTGTATTAAATTATTTATACAAAATAGGCTGGGTCAGAAACTGGTTTAGAAAAGAATAGTTGGGACATTTAACTGCAATGACCCAGGGACAAGTCCTAGACCTGACTCAGGCAGAGCAAGGGCTTGAATTTGTGTTTACCCTGTTCCTCATGAGCACACAGAGTACTGAGCAAGTAGAGCTTTCTGGTCACTGGTGTTTTGCTTCTCCTCTTAGCCCCTAGCCTTGGCTTTTGCAGCTTGTTTTTGAACTCTTACAAAGAGTAGGCTTTTTGAGGCAAAGGCTTTGCTTTACTTCCTTGTTGTATAGTGCCAGGTACGGTGAGACCCTGACCCTGATGAGGACCTCTGGCTGAAAATGAAGCACATTGACAAGTGTGTCATTGCCCTCTGGAACTGAGAAGCTTGCCAGCAAACAACAACCTGCTATCGGTTGAGGGACTTGCACCTATACTTTCAGTGTAAGAGGTCAGTGACACAGATTTGATGACATCTCATTCAAATCCAGAAGGACCCAAACACCACCCTTAGACACACAATAACCCCCTGAAACAGTTGCATGGTTTGAGTGCTCGCAGGACATGTGCTTGGTATGGGATAACCCCTGGTAGTAGTTGTACAGCTAAGTCAACAGGAAATTTTTCTGTCCAAGTATACTCTAAGGAACATTAGACTTAAGGGCATGGTTACATACTGAAATACATGCTGGATGATGCAGCCAAGGTGTTTTATTACTTAGACAGGAATCTATTGATTTTAAGGAAGAAGAGCAGGTTTTATCAGAGGTTTCAACCTTCTGAATTGTATTGCAGGCTTTGAGCCTTAAACAAGCCCATTCTACTGCTTCCTACTCTCCAGAAATCTGAGGGTTTTTTTCTAGGACAGAATTATTAGGTCTGGGGTTTCATGGAATTGTAGGTAAGAGGTAGCAACACTGGAGTCAGCCCAACACTTACTTCATGTGCTGACTGAGTATGAAATAGGTGGAAACTTCCTAACCATGCCACTTAATGGTCCCTGCATAGTCACTTCTCATTATATCCTCAGAGTGCACTTTTCAAGATATTTCATGTTGTTCTTAAAGTCATAGCCCTGTGTGATTTTGGACTTTCACATGACTCCTAAAAATAGAAGTTTCTAGGTCCTAGTTTGCAGAGAAAAACCTAGAAATTAAATCTCCTCAGTGGTTCAGAAAACAGCACATTGAAGCCAGGGGGAGAAACAAACACAAAGTAAACAAGCAAATCTGAGGGTTCCTTATTTTTAACCCATGTCACTAGTTTTTGGCAAACTGGAATTGATTTTGCTCTAGGATAGGCTCTTAGTTTGAGCTTTCCTTTTGAAAGACAGGAGGCCAAAGAGGCAAATGAGAAGGCCATCAGCAAGTGTCTTCAAAATTACGTTCCAGTAGATAAATGGAAAATGGTAGTGGGAGAAAAGGGGAAGGTACCAGTTGTATACAGCACAGGAGAGGAGTGCGTGACCAGAGACTTCCTAGTGAGGGGAAGGATTCCAGTAGGCTGAAAGAATAACAAAATAAAAAAAGAGTGCAAATTCTAGCATGAGAAAAATTAATTCATTTCTGAAGTTAACAGCCTGGCAATCCTGCTATCAGTAAAGCTGTTGCCACTGTATTACGTTAGCTTGTCCCATATCCTTAAGAATATTGTTTTGTAAGGGTCAGTATTTTGTCCAGTTGGTATTTTGTCCAGATGGCACTCATAAATGGCACAAGCTTCTGAACGGCAGTGTCTAGTCGTGGAAGTGTAAACTGCCTGCAACATTAACGTAACACTAACAACTGAAATACCTCCTTTGCAATGTCATTACAACAGGAAATGAATTGTAATGCAAGTCTGGAGGGAACTAAAGTGATGCTGTTTGAATGTGAAATTTTAGGGGGGAACAACTTTGTTCTAGTCTCAGGTTATTGATTATGGCATTTAAGATGTGAATTTCTATGGAAAGCTATTCCATAGAGAGTCAGTCTGTGGAGACCAACAGCACTATAATATGTGAGATATAACAGGAAAATGATCTCAATGGAAGTCTGCAGGGAGAAGCAACAATGTCACTTTACACGGAAAAATTATTTCAGTGCAAGCCCACAGAGACCTGTAACAATACTGTTTGGGTGTGAGATTCTGTGGGAAATGAATTTCAGTACCACTCTGTTAGGCTGAATAAGGTCATTAGATTATGATGAGAAAATTATTTGATGGAAAGAGGGCTCAAACAATAGCCATAGAACAAATCAACGTCAGTAAGCTTTCATTTGAGGCAGCAAAGATATCCAACCTTTCCAGTTTCTCAAGCAGTGGAGGCTCAGCTTGGGCTCCCAAAGGGAATGTAGCAGATTTTTAGCACTTGGTGATCTCACCAGGGCACTGGGATGGCTGAGGACCCGGTAGAGAGCTGGACATTGCCTTCTTTTCCTCCTTGCCAGCTCCCCAGTCTCTGCCTCCGGGTTCAGAGAATTCACACCTTCTGCTCTGAGGCAGCTACTGATCTGTTTTACTCTGCAAAGCTCAGCACTAACCAGTCCAAACTGGGGGCACAGGAACAAGCATCATGTCAGGGAAATTGTTTTCTCTTACTCACTTCCTCTAGGTACAGTTGTAGCAGGCCCGATGGGACATGCTTGATCCAGATTTGTTTCAACAGCGCATCATGCTGTATTACACAAGTCTGTTACTCTCCCTTTGACCAAACATAATCACAGTTTGAGGAAGTCTGAGCTCAAGTCATCCTGGCTTGTCTACAAACCTTGGGATTTGAACAGCTTGTAAGGTAGTTGACGTTTGTGTTCAAATCTGAATTTCACAGTTCCAGCCAAACAATCACAGCATAAGAGTGCACCAAAACAAGATTCCCATTTTAAGAAGAGAAGGACAATTTCAGGCAAGTGATTCACCTTCAGTCCTGTAAGCACAAATTCTTGGAAGATAGCATTAAATAACGTCTTTAGCAGATGAGGTTATGATGAGACAACCTAAACGTTCTTATGTGTTTCCTATGTATCATGCATATAGAAATAGCTTTTAACTGCCAAGGTCATCAGCACCCAAGAAATAACATAGACAGGTGGGAACAGGAGGTGTGAATGAGTGATTCAGTTATATGTTTTGAGAATATGCTCTTAAAGACACATTTATATAATTTAGAAGCAATACTTTCCATAATATGACTGTAAGAAGCTGCTTAAAAATTTAGTGGTGCTTCTTATATTAATATGAAGACAGTAGCTACCAATAGGACAATAATCTAAAGCATTACTGACTGTTCAGTCAAAGCACAACCTTTTCTGAAATGCCAGCTCTGTGTGGTCCCACTGTAGTCTCCAAATCATGGTTGGTCTCTCTGACTGAAACAATATTCTTCATGACAATCTGTTTGTTCACCAGTTCCTTCCACTGTCATGCCAAAGAGAGACCTAAACTACTCCTCATTTGTCAAGAATTTCTGTATAAAATTAGTTGTATTCTGGGCAAATGGAACATTCCTCTTTTAAGAGTTCACAGCAAAAATAACGACTCCCTGTGCAGAGAGTCCAGAAAGAGCTATTTCTGTGAAAGGAAGAAATCAACATCTTTGACACAAATTGTTCCTCATTTCAGGTCTCTGTCAGAGCCTGCGTCTCCCATTTCTTTTGTGGCTCAGCAAGGGATGTGCTGCAAAGTCTAAATGCAGGTCCAACTTTGGAAGGATGTTCAGATGCAAAAATCAATTTGTGTCAATATATGTTGATGTGAAATTTAAGGAAGGAGCTGTGCTTTTTTCTGTAATGATCAGCAGAACCAGTAAATCCTATCAAGCGTGTAGTCATGGCAAATGACTCAGTGCTTTCTACTGGTAAAAGCAGAAGCTTCAGTTCCCGTCTTACAGGATAGCTGATTGATTTACAATATAACAGCTTCTCTTACCGGTTGCCAGTAGTTGTGTGCAAATAGATTTGGAATGGGAACTGATGAAAACTGAAGATAGGGACCAGTTTGTCATCTTAATTGCTTCTGAGAATGGATCTTTTCAGATTTTCTAGATTGTAAAGGTGGAAAAGCCAATTTAGAAAATCTTGTAACAATTTGGTGGAATTTTTTTATCGTTGTTTGAATTAATCATCTGCCTGTCATTAATCTTGATGCTTTGGAGAAAATGGACAGCCTGTGTCCCATTATCTTTCAGCAGAGCTCCCTGGGCTTTCAAACTTTCTCTTAAAAGGGCAGAGGAAATCTTATCTGTTGCATTTCATCACAGCTATGTTGGCAAAGGATCTCGGGGATGTTCACAGCATGGTTGGAAGCAATATAAAAGCTGAACCCCTTATTATTATAGATGCCTTGGTTTAGATGTTTCCTCCCAAGATCTTGGAGCAGCAGCAGCTTATTCTTTCTTTGATCAGCTTTGAGCTGATTCTTGTTTCATGTGTATGAGAAAACAGCAGCAAATCTGCTTTCCCTGGGGATGTGTTTGGTGGATGCTGCATGTGAGAACCCTGGGAGACTTTCCTCCTGTGGACTCTGAGCCACTGGGCCTCATTTACACAAAGGGTCATTCTACATGGAGAAACTACACAGACTTAACAAAATTATTTCCCAAATCACTACTGTAGATTGGTATATCTCTCTTACATGGATGTACTTACACTCATTTAGTTTAACTGAGTAAGAGACCAACTGTGGTGAGGAGAAGCCCAATGAAGGAGCAAAGATTCATTAAAAAAATTACCTCTGTATTTTTGTACAACAGTTGGGACTGTAATTCAGATTCTCAGCCTGGCACAGACTCACCTGAAATCACTTTGTATTTAAGGGAGTCACTCTGAATTTGCATTTAAAGACGGGCAGAAACAGTATTTAGTTCCTTTAGAATTCCTGATTCTGTGTTGCTTGATTTCTCAGTCTTTGCCATGCATTAATATTAATCTCTTACCATCATTTGTTTATTGCTCTTTACTTGAATACCTGGTTAGCCCATCATGTTACAACACGGTATATTGTGAAACAGTTTATGCAACCTTCTATTACTACTGAGAAAAGCAAATGAAGCATCAGTTATACTTGTTAGTCAATGAAGAGGGAACAGAAGTAAATCAACTTAGGCTGTAGCAAGGTAATTTAAACTAAACATTAGGTAAACCTTTACATAGAATACTTCAGCTGTGGATCCAGATGCCTGGGAAATTTATGGAATCAGCATAACAGGAGATCAGAGATTGAGTAGACACCTGCAACTCAGGAAGAAATCAGTTGTGCTGTGCATGATGAAATGCTTTGGATTAGATGACAAGCTAACATTTGATTTCAGTTTAAATGACCTTATGTCCTTTCCTCTGTAAAATAAAATATCCTTGCTTCAAAAAAGGGAATGAATGTACACAAGGGAAATCAGGTGAACAGCAGAAATTACCAGATCCTTTCAGTGCTGGCAATGTCCCGTTTCTCCTTCCCCCAAAACACACACATCAGAGCAATGAGAGATCTACACTTTGATGTTAATTCACATCTATACAGTCTGGAGCACACACACAAATCCAGTAATCCTTCATGCTTCTGAAGCACAGATTCCTTCTCATTTCCCAGCGGTGGAACAAAGAATCTTGATGGATGTCAGAGACACATCAGAATGGACCCTACAGATCAGACTTCTGCTGTTCACTGAATACCACACACAGACCATCACATGCAACCATTTTTTTCCTTTAAAAAACCAGCATTACTGTATTATTTCAGAGTCTTACATAACTGCGTGGTGAAAATGAGAACGCAGATCTGGGCCACAAAACATTCCAGCAATTCTCATTGCAAAAGAAACATAAACTTCAGCATCCATCAAACAATTCTCCTTCCAAATGAATAGTGAACATACAAACCCACCATCTCAGCTTGAGTTCCTTTGCAAAAGAAAACCCTCTGGAGTTATTAAAAATAATAATAAAGTAATCCAGGCTCCCAACAGACAGCATTTGAACATCATGTCAAGTTCCTATAAAGTAGCGCAGCAACACCTCCTTTTACTAATTTCCCTAAATCCCTAGTGGCTTCCCACTGCCACAAATTAAGCTTACATTCCTTTCTGTAAACCTAGCAAGATTTGCAGTCCCAGCGTCCCCTGTGCACAGCTCTGTGAGGCTGGATGCTTTGGGTTGTCTGGTTGTTACTCATGCCTCCCACTGTGGGGCCCAATATTTCCCCTGCCCCATCATTTTCCTTCTACCCCCCAGCCTGTTACAAATGACTCTTCCTCTGCAGGGTGTCATGGAGAATGACTTTGTCGGGACAATGTAGGGTCAGTGACAGCATCAGGCGCGTGTTGAGTGATCTCATAGGGAGGGAGCAGTGTTCTGCTGAAGGCAGCTGCCTTCTGCCTTTCATTTTAATTGAATCTTCGCTCTGACGGCTTGGCAAAGACCAGCCTGAGATCTGTGCTGTGCCTAGTGCAGATGTGGCCATCTGCGTGCAGCTTCTCTTTGTGTCTGTAGTTCTCCCTCCTTTTAATCCCAGTTTTACCTTCCTTCTGCGTTCAGAAATCCCCCCTTATTTTGTTGTTGCCATCTTGTCTGCATATTCTTAACTGCCTTCTTCCCATTCCTTCCTTTATTGAAAAGTACTGTGCTGCTTGGCTTGCTTGGCTCACAGAAACCCACCACATGGCTGCTCAACGTGGCAAAAGGGAGTCCCCATGTGCAGTTGGACTGAATTCAGACAAAGCAGAGAAGCGTGGCTAATCCATGAGGACACATGTCATTTCTCACCTCTGAGAGCCACCAACAGCCAGAGCTGGAGCTTAGTCCTGGGAGCAGGCGGGTTCTTTGTTGGCT
This sequence comes from Nycticryphes semicollaris, assembly GCA_013400055.1. Taxonomy (NCBI): domain Eukaryota; kingdom Metazoa; phylum Chordata; class Aves; order Charadriiformes; family Rostratulidae; genus Nycticryphes; species Nycticryphes semicollaris. Next base: position 418,018 of record VXBJ01003496.1, read on the forward strand.
TTTGGGGAGCACAAAGTAGCTTCTCAGTGGTAATATCTTTCCTGTGGGATGCTAGGAAGGACTAAAGGTCAGTTAGCCTTTCAGTTGTCCTAATTAAGGACCTCACGGTCTTTGATTAGGCTAGCATACACAGCCACAGTACTGTTTGTACTCTTTACTTCAGTGACAGTAAGAAAACAGTGGCAGCGTTGAGATTTGCTACGAGAGCAGCACGCTTTGCAGTTAGGTCTGGGAGCATCCATGTTTTCACCAGCTTGGGGAGTAACCTGTAGTGGTTAGAGCCAGAGACTGGCAGTGTTTCCCACTGGGTTCCTCTCCATTATCTCCGCCAATGTCTTCTGTGGAAGCGTTTCACCTTATTATACTTCACTTTTCCCACAGTTGTCTTCATAAAGATAAATAAATTTGTCCCCCCTTGTGAAGCACTGTCATGGCATTGGGTGAAGGATACAATATTAGCATAAAGTTTTATGGTCATAACTATTCATTCAGTGAGCACATTCAAGGGAAGTTTGTTTAAACTAGTGCTGCTTTGCCTGATTAAACAGTCAGCTGTGAATGAAACCACTCAGAGATGGATCTTTGGCCTAGTGCCACAGTCACCAAAGGTTAGAGCAAGGGCAAGTGGGGCTCCTCTTTCCCCATGCTAAGGTATGGCAAGGCAGTAAATACTCAGCAAAAATTAGCATTCCACTCACAGGCAGGTGGCAAATGTAAGAAATGTAAGAAATCCAGCTTCCAGAACAGCGTGGTTTAAAAATACTCCTTGGTGACAGGAAAAATATTTAAAGTGGAGCAAAAGAGATCAATGGAAAATGTTACAGACATTGGTACACTGAGAATGGGTGGTCATGTAGTTGTAGCTGAAACTACAGGCACAGAATGTTAGCTCGTGTTTTCACATGAAAGCAATTTGCAAGTGAGAGGGAGAGTGTCCATATGTGATCTCCCATTCCTTACCTTCTCAACAAGTATGTTTGCTTATCACTCTGACTGCTTTTTCCTTTTTCCCTGAGATCTTCTGAAATGCCTGGGAGAGCAATGAGGGCTACAGTTCTGGTGAGCCGATGGTGAGATGGAGTCATGGTAGAGACAGACCTGTGCAGACACGTAGGGCCAAACCTTTCAGAAGCTGTTAGGAAAGCAGATCGATAGCTCTGCTTTGCTGAGAGGACTGGCCTGATGAATGCTCTCCTGGCTACGTGGACACCACTGGCAATCTTGAAGAATATGCCCTGGGCCCAGGCAAGGTTAGAGAATGCATGGATGGCACCATCACAGTGCCAGAAGCTGTGAGAACTTTGGTGGGGTGAAGTAATTCGTGCCTTACTCTCCAACAGCTAGGACTTGTGTTAGGGACTGTCACCAGGAGTGGCTTCCAGATAAAGCATGGCTTTTTCTGGGGGTTGGGTAGCAGCAAGAAACGTTTGCCATCCCTCTGACCACCACTGCTTATAGCCCATAAACTCGCTGTGCTCCCTCCACACAAAGCTTTGCTTTGTCAGCAGTAGCTGTCACTTCATCCTCCTGCTCCAAGCTTCAGGGGACTTATTCTACAAGTGCATTAGCAGTGAAGGGAGTCTATATGTGTTCTTCTCCTACCCTTTTAAGCACAAGGCAGGATATACTTCACCCTAGAGCCCCAAAGCTGATTTGCCATGTGAAGCGGCTTCAGTTAGATTTCTTTCTTGGACAGATTCCCTGGCCTGACTTAGGTGCCCAGAACGTGTGTTGTAGGCTCAGCAGATCCCACCCAGGCAGTGATTTAATCTGACAGCTATACTTATTCATGGTGACACCCTGGGCAGGCAGCAGTGGCACAGAATGTTCAGGCAGCGCAGGGAGGAGGAGGTGGGACAGACGGGTGCCACCACTGCATGCCAGAGTCCGCCTGGACTCCCTGACCCCTTCCTTTGCCTGCTCTTCTCAGAAAGGAGGTGGGCTGCCTTACCATTCCATGTCTACCAGTCCAGCTGCTCCCAGAAGGAGCTTGTTACGAACAGATACACACTCAATAGGCTCCCTCAAGCAGAGTAAATGACACGTTTGGCAAAAAAAAAGAGGAGGAAAAGAAAAAAAAAGAAGTGCAAAGCAGTCAGCGTGATGGAGTTATCGCCTGACTGCTCTTTTTGGGGATCACAAGTGTGCAATTAGCATGGAGAACGAGGACATTTTTCTTTGCCTTAAGACACCCACTGCAAGTTCCCGGTGGCAGCCTGTGCTTGTAACTTTTTTTCACACACGAGCAGCTCCTCGGCAAAGAGATCAGCTGCAGGAACAGAGCGGTGGTAGGGCTGCGCTGACTGAGCTCGGAGACCTGGGAATCCTGCGCTCTTGGAAGTGCAAAGGGAGGGTTTGTGGACACATGCCCGAAAATGTGGCTTTCAGTGTAAATGTGTGGAGCATCAACCTGCCTGGCTTTCTCCAAGTCCACGGTGCAGGGCTGTGGCTGTATGCTGCACACGTCCTCCCCGGCATTAGCAAGACTTTTGTGGTACTTAGAGGATATAGAAGAAGATGTTCTTTATGATACTCAGGGCTTTGTCTGAGCTATGCATTCACTTATGGAAATATCATAACCTGGAAAAATTAATAGAAAACTGTGCTTTGAAAGTGCTCTGACACAGAAATAGCTGAAAGAAAAATGTCTAGTTTTGTCCTCAGGCACACAGCTACAGCTTCTGTTGGGATCAGCAGTTACTCACAAATATCTCAGTACAAAAGTAAGGGTGTTAGCATCTGCCCCCACTAATGCCAGGGTAACACTACGGGAGGAGTTCTCTCAGTGCTAGCTGCATATTTTCAGGCTGTTTAACAGCACTCCCAGGAGACCTGTGTTCCCCCAGGATCCCAGATCACCGGATTGCACAAATGCCCACGATGTGATGCGTGAGTTTGCTTTCTCTCTATCCAAGTGGACCTGGAGAGATTTCTGTATCCTGACTGGAAACTGTAAATACTGAAAGGACAAGAGGGTTTTCTTGCTGCTAAATCACTTGCTAGGAGATCTGGCCATCAGAAATGTATTCGGTGCTGCACGCTGGGTCTGAACACGTGATGTTAGAGTTGGCAGGCATCCTAATTAATTGGGACAGTTTTGATTTCTCCAGATTTGTCCCAAGTTCTTGGTAAATTCTGAACAGCTGAAATTTGTTGTGCGCTGTGTCTGACAGCCTACACAGAGCACGATTTCGCTTCACGAGTCCATGAAGCTGGAACCTGGTCTCAACAAGCCCAGTTCTAATTTTTCAGAAGTTCCTTCTGATTTTAAAAGGGGCTGTGCTTTGTGTAAGCTGATCTAAAAGCCAAAAGAAAAAAAAAAAAAGTTAGTGCTTGTAAAGACAGCGTGTTCTGAAGCTGCATCCTATGTTTTGCATGTCGTTTGACAACAATAGCCTCCCTTCTACTTCTCTTGCAGCAAAATCCAGCTACGTTTAGGATTTTTCTGTGTTATCTGTGCATATGTGCAAGGAGATTGGGTGCAAAACAAATTTCTAAAGCCAAAGGCTAAGGCTAAGGATACAAGAAGCATTCTTTGTTCCAACAAAGCATTTATGGGTTAATCAAGGCTGGAACTGGATCCTGAAAGGGGATCTGTGCAGTGAAACAGTCAGATGTTTACTGACTTCTTACACATGGGAAAGGGGAGTGAAAAGTTTCCCCCCCAAAAATGAGTAATATACAAGACAGCCAGGAAACACTTCAGGTTGGAAAGGTTTTACAAAAAAATAGTGTGTGTTTTTTTTAAAAAGGTTACACATTTTTAGAGCTGGTGATCTTTGTGAGACACCTGGCTAAGTGTAGTTTGCTGTGGATATGCATCTCTGGGGTCAGAGTCAATGCCAAGTTCTTCTGAGGTTCTTTCCTCTGGGATGATGGACCCCTTCCCGAAGTGATCCTACCTCTAGTCCCATTTCCTCTCCCTCATCTTCATCTGAGTGTCATGATCTTTTGATAGTAAGAAGCTACCATCCTTCTCTGAGCTATAAGGGGGACACTCCTGAGTCCTCTCTCCTTACTATCCACTCATGTGATTGCTATTCAGATCCTCCAGTAACCTATTTTGCAGCTGGCATCAGTAGGTGGAAAGATATAATCACAGATTGGGCATCAAACTTGCTATGAAAGGCCCAAGGGAAGCTGCAGTGGTGACAGGGAGGGCTTTTGGCACAGCTATGGAGAGTGTACTCTCCCAGGCAACAGTAAGAAGGGCAATTTAGCCCTAAGACTCTTCCACCAGATCCTGTCATCTCACCAGAAAATCAGTTCCTGCCTGTGAACAATTACTCTTGAATTGAGAAATGAGATAATTTGAGAAGGGTAAGAGCAACTTGTTTGAGAACGAGCTTATTTCATTGGCCCCAGTTCGCAGCATTCACAGCATCACGCATAAGTCTCCAGAAGGTCATGAGATTTGCATTTACATTTTTAAAAGAAAAATGAGTTTGTACTTATCTTTATTTGTTGTCTGGTGTTGTAGCCTCCAGATTTCTTAACTTGAAGCTGCACTTTGCAATCGAGAGCTAAAATATTTCCTTCCTTTTGTTACAAAAGCAGAAATTCACAGTTTATCACATAAATTTAGAAGCTGGGGATTAGAAAAACTATCAAATACTAAAAGGGTCATAGATAAAAGCCTGACATTTAGCCAGCTTGTATTCTGCAGCTGTAACCACCATCACTTTAAGAAGTAGGAGAGATGGAGATTATAGAAATTGTCTCACAGGGGCAATTTCCTAAGTTTGGGTACTCTGGAACTGTTTGAAAGACTCCTGTAGAAATTTGCAGGTCACAAAATGAGAGGTTGCTTTTCACAAATCATTCTGAATTCATAGAAATGGCATTGCTTTGCTAAGAACAATAAGAAGTTTGATAGAATACTTTTGGCTCAATAACAGACTTATTTGGCAATGAAAGTAGGTCAGTTCCAGTCTTATTTTTCTATCCTTTCTTTTCTGGGCGTTGGAAAGAAAATGTATTTTTGATATTAAAAATACAAAATTGTGAAATCTTGCTCTGGCATAGGTCAGTTGCTCTTGATATTTATTGAACATGCAATCAAATTTCAGCTTCCAGAATTCATTATAAAACTGCCAGTTTAAACTTTGCTCTAAAGTGAGCACTTAAAAACTGTGTATTTTCTACTGGTGAAAATTACTATTACTGGTCTTTCGGAAAGATGCCATCTCCAATATTAAGGAGATAGGGCCTTATAAGGATTGTTTAGGTAGATATCCTTGAAACTTTCCAAAAGGACTTGTCATTACTAGAAAAAGAACCAAACAGATGGTTAAGATGAGCTAAAATCCTATTGAAGACAGAAAGATTTTTCTTATTTGTGTGTTAGCAAGCCAAGTACAGACGGTTGGAGACTGGGCTGTGTCATGACTTGTTGATCGGTGAGAATTTCAAACTGCCTTCTCCTTGGTAATATTTTTCCATGAGAGAGGACAACATATGACTTTATAGAGGAGGATGAATGTGCAATAGACAATACACACGGTATCTACATTAGGCTGTTATAGACATACAATATAGGTATCGAGAACAATGGCTGGGGGAAGGAACTGATTAAGTGGTCCTGAGTTATGTGTTTATGGTGGACTGACATCGTCCTCTGAATGTCACCAGATGTGACCATCATGCTTCTGTGGGCACAGTCCAGTTGACCTCTGTGCCCTGATTTGTGATGGCAAAAGGTGCTTTCCTCTCTCCTGCTCAAGTACCTAGTATAAGGGAATATATTCAGAACCCACGTGTTGGATGTTTGGTGCTAGTTCTCAAACTAAGCTTGGCACCATGAGGTCATTGGTCACTCACAGTGTCCAGCCTGGCCTGTAGCAGCTTTTTGTGGCTTTTTTTCAGCAGTACAGCCCATTCTACTTGTTCAGGAGTCTAAGCTGTTTGTCTGTTAGAGCCTGACCTGCTCTTTGTTCTGGGATAACTGTGTCTGAGATGAGAGACACCCACGCTCTTGGTCCCCCTGCTCCCACGTGGCCATTTAGTTTGGATCATGCTATCTCCCTTCTCCTGGAGATGTCCATCTGAGCTTGTACACACTTCTGAGCTGGCACATTCTCTAGCTCTTCACTACAATGTATGTGGACTCAACAGTTTAGGGCTGGAAACAGGGGTTGCTAGGGCAAGTGCCGCACCATGGGATTGAGACTGGGCTGCTACCAAACCTGAACTGGGGCAGTTCAGTTCATGGTATTCCTCTGTCATCCTGGTTTCCAGGCTAGAGGCAGCAATTGTTCTATTGAGTAAAGTGCCTTCATGGTGGAGACATGCTACAAGCATCCCATTTTATGTTCTTGAAGAGCTCTACCCAAAACTATTAGTCTGAATGATCCCATGCAAGTGTCTTCTGGGTGGTGCCTGGTTTTTCCTAGTGTGTTTTGGAGACGACAGTCTACATGTGATAGCAAACCACATCATACGCTACAAATTTGTCACATGTTGCTACATGTGTTGCTGCCCAAATGCATCCCAAGTGTCCACGTGAGCATTCTGGCTTGTCTGTGAGTGGAACCCGTGCCTTTGGAATTGGCTGGAGATCTAGAGTAAAGGACATGTTGCCCTTTCAGCTCTGCTCCTAATTGCCACTTTGAAATAGGGAGGCATGTGTGAAGCCAACAGTTGTCCAGGCAGTAAAATATGTCCCTTTCGTTCTTGTAAGAACCAATTTTGTGGGCCAGGCTAAAACTCTTGTGTTGCTCTGTATCCTGTCTTTAGCTCTAGGCAGTGGTGGAGACAGAGGATCAGGAGAGATGTGAAGTGACCCTTTCCCCGGTATGTGCCCCAGCCTTCCAGCAGTCTGAGATTAGGGATGTCCTGAATCAAGAGTGGGATTCCAGCAGTAATCTGGGAAATGCTGGCCCATCTTAATTTAGGGGTTTCAGGAAGGCAGTAGCCTCTTATTGTGGTGGATATTTTTTTCTGGATAAGTTGCAAAGCCTTCTGAATATGCCAATGTGTAGGCAGGGAGGAAACACGTATCAGAACGATGAAAATACCAAACTGCAACCTTGGCATAGTACTGCAGGTGAATTGCAGACACGGTTTGCTTTGCCCCAGAAAGTCCTGGCTGGCATCTCTGACTATGTGGCTCCAGACTTTAGATCCAAAGGAGGACTTTCAGGGACTGAACACTCAGGAGCATGTGGTTTGGTTGCATGTGGTGGCAGTGATTACTTGTAACCCTGTTTGCCGGACAGTGATGATGACAGAACCATCACGAGTAGCTGTACCAGTGTCTGGAGGGCTATGCGGGGAGGGCATGGCCAGAGCTCAGGATCTGGCCCTCAGAACCCAAAGGTTCAGAGGTTAAAAGAGAAAAAGATAAAGCAGATGTCCAGATACAGTGCTGTGCGTCACCATCCCTTCTGCCCCAGCTGCTGAATTCACAGCTGCCCTCGTGCCAGCTGGTCCAGGGGAGTTAGGGCAGAGCTGCTGCTGGCAGCACACGCATTTTGTGCCTTTAAGAGGTTTGGCTTATCCAGGCTGGGACTCAGTGTAACTGTGTGGGCTGACAAAGAGCACGTGTCCCTTCCCCCATCCATGCTCTGCCAGAAAATGAATCTGTGAGACACTAGCTCCTGCCTCCAATCTGCTGCCATGTGGGAGCCTGGTGCTTGCAGGCACTGGCACACGTGCACGTGTGCGTGCACACACATGCATGCACGCAGGCAGAAGCACCGAGAGGCACGGTTACTCTGGCAACGTGTGAACTCACTTGGACCCAGGTGAGCAGATTTGGGCTCCAGGCACTGCTGCCACAGAAGGTCACAGACCATCCAGAGTACACTGAGTGTGGGATGGGGAGTTCCAGTCAGCAAGATGCTGCCCATGATATGGGTTTAGGTCTTCCATGGGTAGGTCCAAGCCTGCAGAAGCTCCTCAGGAAAATCAGCTGGGAACATTTGAGACCATTTGAAGATCTGAGGTCGCCTGGAGGCATAGACAGCAGGGTCAAAGGAGGAGAGCCCAGCTGTGAAGGCAGGGTAGGGGAAGTGACCCTGGTAACCTTGAGCATGGACATCTGCCAGCACAAGGACCACTGAAGCTCAGCACAGAGCTGCTTGTACCGTTACTCACCGTGGGTGGTACTGGGAGAGCAACAGCACATTTTTTTTTCTTCAGTTTCAATGGGAGGGGAATGGCACTTGTTCCTCCCATCTTCTTAGCACCTGCTGATGCTTGCAGTGGATTAGGGCTTGGGGTTAGGGAGGGTCTAAATGTCCTGAGAGTCAGGAGATATGGATTGTATACACTGCTTGGTCATGGTTTAAATGTTGGCAAGATAAAAAGCCAAAGCACTTCCAGCTCCCAGACAAAACATGGTATGTTCCCCTGAAACTGAATTAGTGCAAATCAGCCAGAGCCAAGTCTCTAAGACCTTCCTTTACAGTTTCATAGCTGTTCTTGAGATTGAAAAGTGATTATCTTTCATCTGTAGCTTTGCTGATGTTGGTAAAGACTATACTTACAAGTCCCCCTATTTAATTTGACTCAGAGATGGGCACTCTCTCTAAGCAGTAGCACACCAATTTGTGAGGGACTTTTGCTCAAGGTATAGATTTCAGGATTCAAGAATGTAAAATCAACTGCTACATAAAGAGTTAATAGCAAGAGATGTGGAGGGGGAGGGTTTGGGGAAAGTCACAGTATCAGGTTTTCCTCTAAGGGGCTCTCAAATTATTCTCAGCCCAGCCAGGAGTCAAACATCTCCTCTCCAGCGAAGCTAAGGATGTCTGTCTGTTTGACTCAGCTGCCAGAGTCATGTTGCAGAATTTGATCCTTCTCCCCTCTTTTGATCAACCTCTGCCCACTACTCTTGTGAAGGCAGAAAGATTTCAAGACCATGAAAGCGCAAGTGATTTCATCTGGCCCTGTGGGCAGTGCAGCAGGTCCTCTCTTCACGTACGATACAGTTTCAGCCTTCATGCTGTCCTCGGCTGTAACGCTAGATGGACTGAACAGATGGGGAGGTTCGATGGCAGGGCTCAGGGCTGACAGCTGCTTTGCAATTATAAGTCTGGAATGCGATTTGAGGGGTCTAAGATACTTAGTGCTGGGGCCTTAGTGCAGGAACATCTATCAAGTAGGTCAGGCTCTGCACCAGAGGAGGAGGGCAGGGAGTAGCTGCTGTGTGACAGGCAACACCGGTCCTTCCTTGGTGTATTCATGTTTTGACATCATTTTGATCACTGAGATTTTAACTCCCTGGGTTTTGGCCATGAATTTCTATGTTTTGTTCATAGATTTGATGTAGTATAACAAGCAAACACTTGTGAAATGGGACTGTGAATTTCTCAGTGATTTTACAGCTTTCGGCAATTGGTCTCTCTTGGGAGTGTGAGAAGGTTTGCCCATGTGGCCCCTCTCTAAGCACAGGGAGCACTTACACCCTGGTTTCTTATGTGGGAAAACAGAAGTGTGTGTAGATTAATGGGTTTGTCCAAACTTTTGACACACTGGAAATTCACATGGAATTGAGCAAAGCATCCCTGTTACCCAGCAGCATCCTCCTTCCTGCAAGCAGCCTTTAATGTATCTTTTCGCCATTTTAATTCATTATTTTTCACTACAGGGGACTCTTTTCTAAGGAGATTAATGGCATATCTGGATGGCACCTGAGTTAGCCCCTACCCATGATAAACCACGGTGTGAACTTGGCCTGTCAGGCCTCAGCTAGCTGAGGGATCCCTGAACGGTTCTCCGTCGCATGGCATAGATGCAGGGCAGGTGGGCAGAATTTGCACACCGGGACCATGGGCACAGGACAGGATGGTTTTGGACCATGGGGAAAAAAAAAAAAAAGAACTTTGTGTTCTCAAAGCCCAAAAGCAAAACAGGCAAATTGCCAACACTAACAAGTGAAAGCCATTCCAGAGAACGCGATAGCCAAGCACTTTTTTGTTTTTCTTATTTTCATGCTGCTCCATTTTTATAGCTCTTCAGTTTTGGCACAATCATACTATTAGGACTTGGTTTGTCTGTGGATGTTTTTGCTTTGTCAATCTGTTTGGTTACTGAGGAAAGGTGATCAGGGACTTAGATATCACAATGTGCTATGCACTTTTGACTTTTACAGGTAAAGTTCATTTATGCAAACCCAACTGTATCTATATTTAGCTGACATAGAGTTTTCAGCTTCCATCCTTTTGTGCTCAGAGTGTTACTGTAACTGATCTCTGCCCCTGGGAAGAGAGTTACATAGGCTGAAAAATGGCAGTGAACAGTAGCTGAAAAAAACCCAGGACAAAGTCAGCAAAAATAAGCCCTGGTATAAGGCCGATTCACAGAGGGATCAGAGCTCTGTCTTCTGATATTTTCTGACTTTGCAAAGCTCCCTTTATAACCTCAGTCCAATGAATTGGTATGACTGTACCGGTTTGCAGCTCCCACAGCCAACCATGAGGGATCGGGGAAAGAAAGGTGTGCTGGTGTGTATGTTCCTGGTTAAAGATGCCCGGGAGGACAAAAGTAGAAAACTTTGTAGTTTGGATGTTAACTGTTCACTCTCTGCCTTGTGCTATGATATACTTCTGTTTCCAAAAAGTATTGATAAAATATAGATACTAAACATTTTCATGGCCATTCTTAGACACAGAAAAACTGCAATGTGTAGAGCCGCTGCCTATAGCATTACAGCAGAGTTATGTCTGTAAAAAACTGTGTGTGGAGCGGAAACTCATTCTGGAAACTTCTGTGAATACCACCCTTAAATATTCCTCTTCCAAGATCTCTGAGAACATGGGCATTTGGATCATATCAAAGTGGAAATACTCGTTCTTTGATGTTTCCATCTCACCTAGAAATAATATTGGTTTTACTGGAGCAATGTCCTTTTCCAAGCAGTTATTTACAAAGTATGGTTCCAGTATTAATATGACTGCCTAATTTCTGAACTTTTAGCAAAGAGCAGCAAACTCAAATCTTGAAAATTTTTGCCTTTCCTTGTAAACATTTTACCCCTTCAAATTATGGTAATCATGTAACGAGGCGAGATTTCCTGAGTCAGTGGAGAGTCTCCATTCTCTGAGTATAAATCTTCAAGGGGATTGTGTGGGAGACTAATGTGGTCTAAATTAAGGGGAGAAGTTGGCTCATTGCCCTTATCCTACATGAATAGATATTGCTGTCTCATTCTAATGGCATCTCTAGTATTACTAACCTGAAATATTTAAATTGCATGTGTTGGGTCTTCACAAATGTGATGAAGTGGGCATAAAAATAATTAATTTGGTTTTAGGAGCACAATTTGCTATTAGTCTTATGACAACTCAATTTTAAGTTGCTCTTTCAAGCTGTTTCACCAATCTTTTGAACTGGAAAATTGCTTTAAAAAAATAATAAAATAATTGGGATTCATGTCTTCCCAAGAACTGGACCTAAGAAACTGGAAACATTGACAACATAGAAACCTAATTTCTGTATTATCTCTGGTCATTTTTGGCTTGGTAGCAGTTCCAGCAGCAGTTGTGGAAAGTGTTCACCTTGGACCCTCAGACTGAACCTCATGTTCACGTGTAGGAAGGGATTTCTTTAAAAGCTTGAACCTCAGGTCAGGCTTGTGATAAAATGATGGGACAAATCCAAATTTTAGCATGTGATGGGTACTGAATCAGAGCATTGACCTCTTATTTTGGTAGGCAAAAGAATAATCATCGTTTCGCAAGAAATACCACAGCTTTTGAAACATATATTCAAAATTGAGCCCAACTGACAGTGCATGACCCAGATCCAGCTTTGGGCAGTTTAACAGGGTCACCACGCTATTAGGCCACAGTGTTCAGTCTGATCAGCTCTGCATTTCAAAGTCAGTTCTTGCTGCATCTTTGACATATGCAAGAGCCGACCTTGCAATATCCCCCTGGAACAATGGCTGAGTTCCTCCAAATTGGGTGCTGAGTCCTCCCACTGTCCAGTGTCACTGCCAGGTGCCCCATACCCCCAGATCAGGACAGCTTTTGCAGTGTAAACGTCTAAACAGTTCTGAAAGCTCCATAGGATTTTTTGCCATAAGGAACAGCAGATGGTGCCAAACCTTGCTGCTCATAGGCTTCCCATCTCTTGCTTGGATGTTCAGGAGTCTCCACGTAGAAAATCTGCATCAGTTTTGCCATGGTGGTAACACCTCTTTTGAGTACTGAATCTACCTGACCGACACAGCTTGACTTTGTCAGCAACAATCTAATCTGAATGGCTGATGGCTTGGGAAGTTAGAATATTAATTCATGAAGTTAAATAACTGTGGATTAAAATCTTTGTGGTCCCACAAGATTAACAGCATATCCCCTGTCAGTGTGAAAGACTGAGCTTCAAACTGGAGAATATTTCCAGTGTCTTTGTGAACTGTATGAAACAGTAGCTGCTTACTCAGCTTTGGACACAGGATGGTTTGCTTTCCAGTATCAGAGGAGAAATTCATCCCAAATTAGAATTTGTGCATTAGCCCAAGTGCAGGGTGACCACCCTCCAAGCCTTTGAGATGCCCCCTCCCTGTAGTATACCATACTCTTCATCCTCCAGTGCCAGTCTCCATCTCCCACTGCATACAAAGTGGTGTATGACTGGGGAGGGGGCACAGGATGAGACAGCCTGATTTTTGCTTTCTGGCCTAGAGAGGTGAGCTGCTGCAAGGTAATGAGAAAGCTACCAGACAATGGTTACTATTGTTAGAAAGGGTCTCTGTTTCACCTCTTTCCCTCTACTTTTCTTTCATTTCCCTGGTCAGCAGCAGTTCAGGCTGTGGTGGTATTGTGGCAGACCCTGAAGAAATAATCTAGGTTCCTCTTCCATCAGGCATTCCCTCCTGCTCCAGGAGGAGGCCACAGGGAGGCAACCTGGGGCCTTGCTACATGGTCCTTCATTCCTTGTGAGATCCACCCTGCAATCAGCAAGACAAACTGGTCCTTTCCACTTCTGGTTTGTAGATTCTATAACTGCATTCTTCACCATCCCTTATTCTTTCAGTAAAAGCATGAATCTGGTCTTTGCTCAGTGCAAGGAGGGAGCAGTACACTTGTTTGGGACCTCTAATTGTCTCTACAGGTCAGAAGTAAGTCTGAGAATGTCATGTCACTCTAGGTAAACTCACGTTCTCAGTTTTACTTTCTATACTTTTGTTGTAGGGTATCCTTTTCCCTACATCTTTCCTTTCATCCTTCCCTTCATTCTTTTCCCCCCTCTAATGATCAAAGAATTTTTTCCCACTCTAAAAAGATTGCCACCTTCTTCTATCAAATCCAAAGGGACTGATTCTTCTCTGCATCCTCCCTCCCCCATGGAAATCTGGAGTGGCTCCATTAATTTAAATGAATTTGTTAATGATTTGCATTGATGTAACTGAAGCAAATCTGGTCCAGCAGTCTGAACTGCAGTTCCTATGGCAACAGGCAGCCGTTTCGGAAGCATAAACCACCAGGCAGAAGATACGTTTAGCGTTGAAGGGGGGGACTCCTGAATTCAGTTTTCAGCCATGGGATGAGAGTGTAGGCTATATTTGGAGCACAAGTCCAGGGCTCTATTTCTGCCTACCAATGAACCCTTGGGAAAATTACCTCCCACTGCTTTAGTTTTCCTTTCAGTAAAATAGGGATAGTATTACACAGGAGTGTTTTGAAAATTGATTCAGCCTCCTAAAATGCTTTGTGAGAGATCCTCAGATGAAAGGCAGAGTAGATCACAAACTATTATTAATATCACTTTATGCCAGCATCAAATAAAAGAGGCTGCATTGTCAGTGAGGAAGTTCTTACATAAATGCAGGTGTTTCCACAGGACCACTGGGAATATAGAGCATTAAATGGGAAGCAGAACGTGGCTTTTGTTCAGGTGTGCTGACATATCTTTGGTTATTTTGGTCTGACCCAGTGGAAGGTTCTGACACAGTTTAGTCCCAGCTCAGGTTCAGAAGCAGCCAATAAGCAATCTAATCGAGCTCCAAATCCTCTTCTTAAATTGGATAAAGCTGGGAGTATTAACTGGGTCCTCTGAATCCTTGTCTAACACCAGGAAGGAAGCAGTAGGTTTGCCGAAGTATTAACAGCTGATGGCTTAAATTCATTATGTGAACAGCATAAAAGACAGTTCACAGAGGGAAGCTGGTCAAGTTCAGGTCAAGCCCAAGTGTTGCCTTTGGTCTGAGTTGAAGTAAAAATAACTGCGTTCAGGATCTTGATTTGTGCATTCACAAGAAGCAAGGAGACTTTGTGACAGATTGCAGGAAAAGAGCACCCCAACAAATCCCCCTTGCCTTGCCCTGGGTGCGCACAACTCCGTTCCCATGGCTAAAGGGAGGTGCAGCTGAAGGATTTCAGAGCGTGTGCTGTTGCTGTGTTTTAGTTACAGCGAAGATTTGTGGTTACAAAGGAGATCTAAGTAGTTGCAACAAGGAAAAAAAGTAGCAGTCGGTTCCAGCGAACGGAAGCAGCTTTTGTAGATTACTAAATTTTAATATCAGAGACCATTCTGACTTCCTGCAGAGCTTTAACCAGAGAGCTTTGCTGCTACGCTGCTTCTGCCTGAGCCAGAAACTCTATTTAAACGTTTCCTACCTTTGCTGAACCTTAGCTGAGGTTTCTTTACCCTCAGTGCTGAAAGCTTTGTGGAAACTTGAAAACGTAGTTGCACGCTATTGACATAATGGGATATATTATACTGACACTTGATATGAGATGCATAGAGAATATGCCAAAATATTTTTTTTAAAGACAGCAGAAGGTTTATGGGGATTTTTCCTATTTTCTTAGAAATTTTGAATTAATAAAGATCTGATAAATTTTGTTCTGATGAAGGAAATCATGCCCTCCCAGCCTTCTTTTTTTAACATCCTCCCTGGTAAAGAAAAAGGCAGGGGAGTGGAGAACCTACTTAATTTTACTCACTACCATAGGTTCCCTCCTCCCCCCAAACCCAATCCCCAATATCTTTCTTATTAAAACATAATAAAAATTGGGGGTTTTTTCTTTTAAAAATTCATTTGGAAATGCTTACTCAAAACAAGCACATTTAAAAAACACAAAACCACTTTTCAAACACATTTTTGACTAGCCGTAGTTAGATGACAAGTGCTGGTGCCAGACCATTTGCTCTAGGGTTCCCATTGTTAACACTGCTGGAACTGTACTGGTAACAATGGAGGAAAATATGTAGTAAATTTTGCTAATGAGAAGGCGACATTCTCACACAGTCATTTTTTAACATTTGAAAGAACATTCAAAAGCACAATATATAAAGCAAATTCCAAAAAGATTTATCCTGGGAGAGAAGGCTGAAGCAGAGAAGAAAGCCTTTCCATTCCACCAATATTAATTCAGAGAAATGCATTTGGCACCAGGATTAAAAAGCTCTGAATGTTGAAGGACTGCTGCCGCGATTGAGAGACGGGACACAGCTTGATGCAAGCAGAATGTCGATTTATCGCCTGAAGTGGGTTACATTTATATGATAAAAACTTCCGTACACACATCCATCTATTATTTGATTGGTTACAGGATTTGTGCATGAGCTGTGCACACACTTAATCAATGATTATAATGGGTTCTATGCATTTCATGGCTTCAATTGGCTTTTGGAAGGTGCAGAGAGCTCTCTACTTTGCAGCGCCCAGCAACAGGCTTTTGTGGTGTGATTGGTAACTACCTGGCATGAGAATATTTTTACTTTGTGCGGTTTGTTCCGTTACCTGAACAGTCTGTTTTTAATTGCTACATCCTTGGTATAACTCAAGAGTCCAAGGCTCCTTGACTTACTTACCGTTCTCCCATGGCTTACTGCCCTCAAGTTCCAACACATTCCCTTTTATCAGCTGAGCAGTACTGGGGGTTTTGCTGAGACCAGCCAAATCTTGTCCCACAGACTGCAACTTTTTTTTTCCCAAGAGAAAATACTGTCAGAGCAGCCAAACCAATTAGCTTTCCTGATTTAGAGGATGAATATAGCATCCTTAAAAGCAAAAAGTCTTCTTTTGGATTGTTGCCCTACATTTCCAAGCTGTAAAGTGGGGTGAAACACTCTTTTCCGTCACCCTGGCCCACACCCACCTGTGGAGCACCCCAGGCTGCAGAAGTGACTGGTCCCTTGGGCTGAGGGTAGTCACTGTTCAGACAGAGCGAGGAAGGTGATGGTTATTTGATGGGAGCACCTTGCCTTGCAGTATAGCAGCTAAATAAGGTAAGGTTAATGGAGCCAAGTATACACAGCCCAGCTCTAGAAGATGATTAAAAAGTGACTTTAAAACAATATATGTATGTTCAAAAGGAATTGTCATCAGGAAGGGAAAGAGTTATTAATAAAAATGAAAATAGAACTCAGGGCTTGATGCTGAGCAAAGGAAGACAGACACTGGTCACCAATACCTTGTTTTCTGGACATAAAGCCAGTGTACTTCGGGCAAACCTTACTACAGAAGTTTGAATGCAAGAGTCAGGTCGGTCATTTCTTCCTCTGACACACAGAAGAAAGTACAGCCTGCAGCTGATAAAAGCAATACAACAGTTTATCTTGAAGGCATTTTCACTCTGAAGCTCCAACAATTCATTCAAACACAAACATAAAGGAATGCACCGGCCCTAAAGATACATCTGTATGAACACAGTGAAGTTCACAGGGTCTGATGGACCATGAGTCTTTTCACTTCAGTTGCAGAGGCCCTTGCAGAGCGTGAGAGGAATTCTGGGGATGGCTCAGGTGCAGCATCTGGAATCTCCTGACTTGGTATCAAGGAGATGAAGTGCACACTGAGAAACCTCAGCGCCGATCAAACCTCATCAGGCAGAGGAATGCCTGGGGCTGTACGGCCAAGATTTCTGGGATTGTTCGTACATTTGTACAGAACCATCTGTTTTCTTCATACTGTTTGCTTAATATCAGAAATGTCCTTGGTAGCATACAATTTAAAAACATAATAGAAGTCCTCAAGTGTTATATTAGTCCAATAGGCTGTTTTCTTCCACTGCCCCAGTTGTGTTATCCTTCACGGGAGATTAAAGAGACAGTGTAGTTCTCCCTGTCAAGTCCAATCACTTAATTCCACTTTTCTGTGGATTTGTAGGTGAGGAACTGCTCCTGTAAGGCCTCTAGTGCTTTCAGCTGGAATCGTTCTGCACATCAGCTTTGCCTACAAATCCCAGGGTCCTCATTTTGCTGGGCACAGCTCCTTGCAGTTCATTTGGGAAGGTTCCTGTAGTGGCACTCATGGAATGCAGAACAAGGGTACCACAAGCAACAGCAATGAAAAGCCCTTTCAGCACCAGGCGCTTTGATAAGGCACGGAGGTTCAAACATGGCTGCCTCAGCAAGTCATTTTATAATGACAGGTGTCACTTATTTTTAGATTCTGAAAATGTTCCAGTACATTTGCTTTCAAATCCTGCCTCTGAATCCACAAGTGCAAAAAAGCCTATAGACATGAGGGCACCAGCATGTAAGGGCAGGCAACAAGGGCAAGGCAAGAGCACCTATTACAAGCAACTCAGAATATCCTGAAGTGTGCTCCTGGGGGTGTGCACACTGTGATTGTCATCGGAAAACCAGTCACAGCATCTTCCAGTGTGTCCCTGCTGTTGGACCATGATGATATCAGACAATGGTACCCACCATCTGACAGCAGAAGGAGGCGCTCCTGCGACTGGAATTATTTCCCTTGTGCCCCCTAACTGTGGAGTTCCCTTGTGCCCAGAATAATTACTAGGGCCAATAGCATTTAAAAGCAAGCACACATGACTGTGGCTCTGATAATGACACTGGAAAAGTAACAGAATCTAATTATAATTAGAAAACAGCCCCAGCAACGTCCCAGCATCACAACGACCATCCTGACTTTGCCACAACAAATGTAAAAATATATCAGCATATTTATAGCTTGGCATCTCTGTGCATTTGCAGCCCAATGACGGGCCCCCTCTTGCCCTATTCTGTGTACCCTGCTGCGCTTCACAAGCAGTAAATAACAGTGACTGATGTTTATATGGTGTCTACCACCTTTCTATTTTTTTCCAAATTACTCAATCTACCTATTAGTCTAACCTGCCTGATCTGAGAGATCTGTAAATTGATGTATATTATTAACAATCCCAAAGTCTTGTAGGACATGGCAGCAAGGCAGTCTGAGAGTGACAGCAGAAACTTAAAAGGTGCTTAGGGGTAAAACTTCCAGCTTTTTACGGTTCCCTTATTGCTCCTCACTTTTTTTAGTTGGGTAATTAATTCCTCTTTTCTGCATCCACAAAGAAGAGATTTATAAGTTTAGTTATCAGGATTAGGCTCTCTGAGCTCAGTTTGCACAAGGTGAGGTTTTGGCCTGGTGTCGGGAAGATTCACAGTAAGATGTGAACTTGGTAAGCAAAAGTTCTGCCTGTGGGGCAGGAGGAGGGAGAAGTTTTGCTGCAGTTCCTCTGAATGAGTTGCTACAGGACCAGATATTCCATCCTAGATAATTTTCCTTTACTTTCTGTCTTAGCCTGCCCTGGCATGTTGCCATAAGCATTCAAAGAGCTGGCATGCTCCCTTTTGGAGGGGCTGTATTCTCCAGAAGGAAGGTGATGGTTTCTACAAACACAGATTTATACATGGCTCGTGCAGGCTTTACTCCTGAGCAGAAGGCAGGTGTCGAGGCGATGCTTGCTCTAGGAGCTCTGCAGCCCAGTGGACAGTTTCTAGATATTTCCATATGTAGGCCCAGAGTATCCCTTGAACTCACAGGTAGTTTGTTGGCATCTTACCTCCAGCTTTGTCTGTCCTTGGCCATGCTTTAATGCTCCCTTGAGCTGGGTCTTCAACATTCAAGGTATCTCTGCACTTTTAGTCTCCTGACTGGTGAAGAGGTTGGATTTCTCCCTGTTTGCATCATCAGCAGAAAAAGTTCATAAAAGATTGTTTGTTATAGCAGATTAAACATAAATTGTAGCTAAAAAAAAAATTACAAGCAACTCAAGACTTTCAATGTGTTCCCTCCTCTGAAACTTTCTTTCCAAATCACAAATTATTAAACTAATTAGGGTGAGTCAAATTACTCCCCTTGAATCATTGCTGAAGGTCTGAAAATGTTTTTTCCTCCAGTTGTTGGGAAAACTTCCTCTAAAGTCAGGAAGTTTCTTATTATGGGTCAGATTCTTATTATGGTTACACTGGGTCAGATCAAAAGTTGGCTCATGGAAGAAAACAGAATTATCCCAAATGTGTTAATTGTATAATTGATATCTGAGCCTGATCTCATAAATATACCATGTTTGAGGTGTTTTCTCTGACCTAGTAAAGGTTTGGCTCTGAAGCAATTCCTGACTGTTCCCAACTGGTTGTCTCTATGAACCCTGTTCACTGGAAAAGAGTGACTGGCTTTAATAAACTATAACCAGGTTGGGCATGAGTTGCACTGGTTCAGTCAGGCATTTTTATTCCAAAATAGGAGCAACTACAGAGGGAATTAATCATGAATAAGTGTTCTGCTTTTAATCCATACTGCTTGAAACCAAATTAACCTCTCTGTGTGCACAAGCCTGAAGGATTTAGCTGAAATTGCTGAAAAGCCTCCAGATTTACATGATAATTTCAAAGGGACTATTCCTTTGAATAAATGCCCTCTAGAACTGAGCCACAACTCTTTCCCAATCCCCAATATCAGTTTCCCCTCTTGTACTTAATATATTTATGTTTGGTTTTGATGTTAAAGGCCATTACAGATCAAGTGCATCCCTAAAATTTATTTTCTGCCCGTATGGCCTATGGGACAAGCTAGCAATTAGAATCACTGTTTGTACATGAGGAAATAATACTAATGCAATTACAGCATGGGACTGGACACAGCTCTGGCAGATGGGGATGGAGGCAGCTTCCCACGTCCCTCCTGCTTCAGGACCAGCTGCTGTGATGTGCGCTCTGATGTCATCTGATGAGGTGCCAGCTGTGCTGCCTGTACCCTGCCCCCACTTGCCTCTGCCTGATTCTCAGTTTAGTTTCATCTCCCCATTGCTTGATGATTCATCTCCCCAAGACACCTCCTGCTGCCCAGGGAGGGTGTTGGTCAACAGCTGGATGAATATGAGCCAGCAGTGTGCCCAGGTGGACAAAAAGACCAACAGCATCCTGGCCTGTATCAGAAAAAGCATGGCCAGCAGGACTAGGGAAGTGAACATCCTTCCATATTCGGCACTGATGAGGCCCCACCTTGAGTACTGGGTCCACTTTCGGGCCCCTCGTAACTAGAAAGACATTGAGGTGCTGGAGCATGTCCAGAAAAGGCAACAAGGCTGGTGGAAGGTCTGGAGAACAAGTTCTGTGAGGAGCAGCTGAGGGGTTGTTTAGCCTGGAGAAAAGGAGGCTGAGGGGAGACCTTATTGCTCTCTAAAACTGCCTGAAAGGGGGGTGTAGAGAGGGGGTGTGTCAGTCGCTTATCCCAAGTAACGGGCAATAGGATAAGAGGAAATGGCCTCAAGCTTCACTAGGGGCAGTTTAGATTGGATGTTGGGAAAAATTTCATCACTGAAAGTGTTATCAAACATTGGAACAGGTTGCTCAGGGAAGTGGTGGAATCACCATTCCAGGTTGTATTTAAAAGCCAAGTAGATATGGTGTTTAGGGACATGGTTTGGCAGCGTTATGTTGATGGTTAGACTCAAAGATCTTAAAAGTCCCTTTCAAACTAGACAATTCTATGATTCTTGGATTCTATCTCTCCTCTGTCTCCTCCCACCTCCTGTGCACCAGCTTCAACTGGAGCTTGAGCTGTGAGTGGACACGAGTCTGCTCAGATTTAGGCCGTCGTTCCCAGGTCACTTCATGGAGCTGGCTCCAGACAATAAGCACCAAGCTCTCATTTCCTATCCCTTCATGCAGCAGAGCGAGGCCACAGGCTTGCGTTGTAGAGCCATCTAGCAACACATAACCAATACTGGCAGCAAACAGCTCTTGAGCACTGTAGGCAGGGATATCTGAGACATCAATCAATATGGGAACAGCCTGAAACCCTTAAGCACACAATTTACCATCTTGTGCAAGTAGAGGCAAATATGGGTAGGCTTATATAGTGATTTTCTTTGCTCGATTCAGTCTCGTCCAACTTTCAGAATCGTTCCTGCTCGCCAAAAGTCAGCTTGCAAGCAGCCTGCAGACACTGCTGCTTGCACGGCCCTGGGGTGAGTTGCTGAAGGGGAAGAAGGAATACTGGTGTGAGGGAATGCAAAAGCCAAGAATGCCTGCAATTTTAGTGCATTCTGTATTTTCCATGCAAGACATTCACCAGATTTTGAGGGTAGAGGTTATGAAAAGCTCAATAATAAAAGTTCTTCATCTAAGCAATCAGGAGCTGTGCCAAACAGGAACAATTCTGGGAAATAACCATTTTATCTTTGGTACCTAACTGTATTAAAAAAAAATTAAAAGCCTTTTATTATGATTAATTTCTTGTGCTCAGGAAGTTTATGCAGCTGTCCTTGATGTGGGGTTCTTGTCCCTTGGTTTTTCAGGTCCTGTGAAGTCCAGCAGTAAAGGAAAATATTTTTCAAGCACAGCTTTTTTATTTCTCCTCTGGGTACCTTAACTCAGTGGCAGAATTAACCGAAGGAACTTGCTGTGAGAAATATAGAATCCTGTAAAGGGATTTGGAGGGATTTGGGAGATTTAAAGATTTTTCATCATCATGATTTGGAATGATCAATTTATTTTTTGTACATTTTCCTTTTAAGCTCATGAGGAATATGAAAATCCTATTAGAAGGGTCTACTCTGCCCTGGTGAGACCACATCTGGAATATTGTGTTCAGTTCTGGGCCCCTCAGTTCAAGAAGGACAGGGAACTGCTTGAGAGAGTCCAGGACAGGGCTACAAGGATGATGAAGGGAGTGGAGCATCTCCCATATGAGGAAAGGCTGAAGGAGCTGGGTCTCTTTAGCTTGGAGAAGAGGAGACTGAGGGGTGACCTCATTAATGCTTATAAATATGTAAAGGGTGAGTGTCAGGAGGATGGAGCCAGGCTTTTCTCAGTGACAGCCAATGACAGGACAAGGAGCAATGGGTGCAAGCTGGAACATAGGGGGTTCCACTTAAATATGAGGAAAAACTTTGTCATGGTGAGGGTGACGGAACACCGGAACATTCTGCCCAGAGAGGTTGTGGAGTCTCCTTCTCTGGAGATATTCAAAACCTGCCTGGACGTGTTCCTGTGTGACCTGCTCTAGGTGTTCCTGCTCCGGCAGGGGGATTGGACTAGATGGTCTTTCAAGGTCCCTTCCAATCCCTAATATTCTGTGATTCTGTGATTCTGTGATTTCTGTTCTCAGAGGATGCAACAACCCACCTCCTGTAAGAAGTGGGCAGTGAAGGGCATCTCATTTCCCTTGCTTCACCCCTTCCACTGGAGTCAATGGGTTCCAGTTCCACCAACCATTGTATCTGTACCCGTGTCCCACTAAGTAAACAGCACCCTGCTTAGTCCAGTTTTGAAACCTGCGATGGAGCTGTGGTAGCTGGGGAGAAAGTGGCATGGATAGACAGTGCTCACCTGTGGCATGGCCTCCTGTTTATCCTCAAGCCAACCCTCTGTGCTCACATTGCAGAAGCCATTCCTTCATTGTTTTAAACCCTCTTTATTTATTTTGTGTGAAACAATGTGTTTTATTATCTACTATTTATTATTTACTATCCCCTATTAGATTTAGTACATCTACTATTTATTATTTACAATCTGTTTTATTAGTCTAAATTCCATTCAACTGGAAGGCATAACAAATCTTTCAAGTTGCCCACACAGCGCAGCTCAGTGCATTTCCAAGCAATCTTGATTTGAAATGGAAATTGCCAGCACTGACTGTCTGCTTTCCCTGGGTGGAAAGCTAGAGATATATAAGCTGAGTCTGCCTCGGTTTTGTTTCCTCGTATGTGGAAGGTCCTGGAGAAACAGTTTCAAATCCCAGGTGTAGATTTTGGAATTGTCTCCACCCATCTCCTGACGTTCTCCAGAGACGACCTCTGTTCTTTCTCACGGAGGGAAATATGGAAAACATATAATGAAACAAAACTTGGAAATAATAAAATCCTCCCAGACTTGGCATTGTTTTTCCCCATCAAGAGACAGGTGGAGCAATGTGGAGCTATAGAAAGCTCGTGAGCAGGGCCAGAGAACAGTCCAGGAATTAGTCAGAGAAGACAAAGCCAGAGTCAAAAGTAGCTGGCAAAGTAAGCATACAAGCTAGAAGGAAGGAATGAGTGACTTTGGTCAAGGCAGCTGCTGGCCTGAGGGACACACAGCAAAATGCCAGAGTTGAAATCAAGGTAGCAAGTGAATCAGGTAATGCTCTAAAGAATGTACTGTCCAGAAATGGACCCGTGTTTGAGCCATTGAAAGATCTGTAAGGTAAAACAGGGTTTAGCTGTTCTTAAAAACCTGGTGGTGATGAGCAGAAACAAATCAAGCAACCTGCTTTGCAGAGGATTGGTTCCCATTTACCACCAATTAGTTCCCTTCACACTCCAGCCATGTTGCTCTTCCAACAGTGGAAAGCTCCACAGGATTTCTGGTTTTAGCATCCACAAATGCTACAGATCCTCTCTGTAATTCAGGTCATGAAGATACTGTGTTAGGATATGCAGGTGAAAAAACACTTCAATGTGAGAGGCTCAACCCAGGCTGATCGAGGTGCTTTCAACTCCTTAAAGGAAAGGTGTGACACAAATTCTCACTTAGATCATCACAGAAGATCCTTTAAGAGAGGAATGCATGGATTGGGGTGACACAAAGGCAAAAATTGTTTCAGGGAACCTGTTTATTTGAAAAACGTGCCTTGCTGCTCCAGTCTGAATTGTTTGTCTTCCTTGGAATGAAAGAATGTAGGACATGGAAGGGAGGCTTGCCAGAAAAGGCTTTTGGAATTGCAATGAAATGGCCGTGTTTGTGCTCAGAAGGGTCTCAGGCTTGTTGTGTTCACATCTGCTTTAAGTTATCCTGATGTTGGGGTTTTTTTATTTTTTTTTAATTGAGTTTAACATACTGAGAAATGCACAAAGCTCTCCGGCCCCCAGGCACAAGAGGAAAAACCTCAACAACATCCACTGACCCTGCCACCATGTGCTTCCCAACAAACATTCCCAAACAAATACTGGCGATGACAAATCGGCCCAGAAGCAACTTGATGGCGGGTGCTTAATTGCACACAACAGTGCTCGGCGCCTTGCACAGACGAGGGTGGAGAGCAGATAATGAGGGTCGGATTTGCTAACAGTGGGCATCGGCCACAGTTGGCAGGTTTGGGGAGCACAGATCAAGACAATTATCGCGTTTGGCTGCGTGATGGATGTTGGGCTGAGTCAGCCAGCTGCTAACCAGGACCAGAGGGAAGCTGTTCTCAGGTCTTCAGTCCCACTCCTTAGCAAAGGTGGCTCTGAGCAACCTTTGAACTCCTCCTAGAGGTAGAGTTTCTTCAGGCCTGTATCATTTCTGCGATAAACTGCCTGCAGGCTCTCTCTGGGGCCCAGGCAGCTGAGGACGGCCGCAGAACAGCGTGCTGTGACTGTGCCTTTTGCTCCCTGCCTTCTGCGTGCCCCATTCCCAAGGGGCAAGCAGGGAGCCGGCCATGAACCATTAAGGCAGCTCTGCTCTGCCTAAAAATACCAGAGGTTTTCACTGAGATGATTTCTACCCAGTTCAAAGAGGGAGAGCACAAAAGAGATTGGGCCCTGTGGGTGTTGGTTGGCCTAGACAACAATTCAGTTGGCATGGGCCTGGTCTGCAGACAGCAGCTTTATCATGTGCGCTGAAAAGATGACAAGGGCAATCGTAGTGTCTGGCTGTCCTGGGGCAATCTCAAGATCTCCACCCTTTCCTTTTTGCACATGAATGCCAGTGAAGAGAGACCGGGGAGAGACCCTTTGCGTTGGGCTTGTGGGTGCACCTACCCTGGAAGAGGGCAGGGTGGGGGATGTACGTCTGTTTTCACGTGCCAGTATGTGGTTGGTTGAATGTTCATGTGCACAGCAAGAGGGCACCTATGTATGTGGATCATAGACCTCAGGGATCTGCTATAAAAGAGACTGTAGTCATCACTGGAAGGCAGATATGGTGCCCTCCACCCCCCTCTTCCAGCTTTGGGCAGATACTCCAAAGCTGCTGTGTTGTACGGAATACTGGTTCTGAGTTTGCCTGCCTTAAGCACAAGGTTCTGAACTGTAGGATTTCCCTAGTTCAGCTACGGATGCAAGAGGCCCATGGCAGAGAGCTGGAGCTGCAGTGTGGGGTCACCATGGTGTAAGTGCCCCCTGCCAAGTCACCCCTGTGGGGGCACAGGGAGATGCAGGGGTAGCCACACCACTGGCACCACGGGTGTGTGCACTCAGGGATGGCTGTCTTGCTGTATGTGTGGCTTTGCTCGCATCTCTGCACACAGGAAACACAGATAGTGCTTTAATTATGTCAAACTGCGCAAAGCTGGGTCCCAGGACAGCAGTGGGCAGAGCTGTGCGTGCACCCATGGAAGAGGACTTCTTGTGGTATGTGAGCATCTCTGTGCAGTCTCCTCGTTGCATCCAACATGCCCCTAAAGGGCCCTCCTGCCCCATTTTGCGCATTATTGGACTCACTGGTTCGTTCTCAGGTGGACTGAGTGTTTGCCAAAGAAAGAGACTGTCTAGACATGATGTCAAGCTGACCAGCTTCAAATCTCACTCAGCCCTGGCGGGGGCGAGGGGGTAATCACAAGCCTAGGAGAGGCCTTATCAATAAAACATTTTCCCTGCAGGAGGGGAAAGAAAATATGTAGCAGGTGATTCAAGTCTGTGGGAGAGAGGGGGAGCTCTGTCCTTCTGTCCTGCCAGGCTGGCTCTAATTTTCTGCATTAGCAAGGTGCCCGTTGCTTGCTGTACCTTCTTTGCTGGATTATTTGTTGTTAATGACTGTTTATTTTTAGATAGCAAATCTCAATCTGTGATGGTGTTTTGTTTTCGCTTGTGGGCGAGGTTTGCTTTTCTTCTGGGGAGGGTTGCAGTTTACCACTAAGCTCTTTTGGCATCTAATGGACAAGCTCAGTTAAAAAAAAAAAAAATTCAATCAGCAAATAAAGCAGGATGTTATGTAAGAGGAATAATATTGACACGGGGCTCCCCCGGCCTCGGTGCATCTCCCCCTCCTTGGGTGATTAAAGGTTTCAGCACCCCAGGGAGGGGGCTGGCATTGCATAAGAGCCTCTTTCCTTCCAAGCATTTTCCCCTCTTTTAAACCTAAGGGACCCGGTGGATTTATGATCAGCCTGGGCTTTTAAAGCAGATGGTGGCTGGGTTTGTTATCATTTTATTTGAATGATAATGATAACTCTGCAGCCTGAGAGGATTAATGCAAGACGTGGAAAGTGCTAGCACTTTTTTTTTTCCCCCTGTGGTGTTTTCCCACACTCAAAGGGCAAAACACACAGCACGGAATTTTCGCCTAGTGTAAAGCAAGGGGTCTGCACTGGCAAGTGCCACAGGGCTGTAGGTATTTCCATGGGATGGTGTTAAGCACCTTATAAATAGCTGAGGAAAAATCTTTGCTTATGAAAGAATTCAGCAATCTGCCATAGAAAGTGAGCTCCACTGTCTCTACCGCTGACTCTGTTTAAAAAATTAACATGGGAAGACTGACTTCAAAATAATGAAATAGAAAACAAGTGTTTTCCATTAAACATAAACACAAGAACTAATGGAGCCTGTGGTTAAGTGTCAGTGTGGATTCTCTCATGTCTAATACAGTTTGAATCCTGCCACAGCTTCCTCTCAGAGATAACTAACAGGGTCTCTATTCCTCACTATTTGCTTATTTGCACAAATTGTTTAAGAAATTCCTATCTTTGAGATCTTTGCAAGCCTTATTTCTTTAAACTAGCAGGCTCAAGACCTGGAGTTCTTTCTGCTCTCTTTTCTCTCATTTTTACCACTAAATTATTGCATCTTTTTTTCTGCTGCCATGAGGGGGAAAAGATGGGAAAGTGTGCTTATCACATGGGTCTGGTTGCTGGAGCAGTATGAAAACCAGTAGATTTCAGAATCTTCTGACAAAATGGTGACAGTGCCTACACTTTTGGACTTTTGAGGCCTCCAACCAAACTGCAATCTCAGAAAAGGGTAGACTAGCAATGCCAGTGTGAGATGAAGATGAAGCATGAGAGAGAGAAAATACCGTGTTAGGGCTTTGTAATGAATGTTGAAGAAGAAAAAGTGAGGGAAGCTAAACCACAACTGCATTTCAAAGCATGCCCCGTCTCCATGGGTGCTATGTTCTCCAGTGCCACTGAACTGCAGCAAGGTCAGTGTGCCCTGAGGGACCCTTCCCAGAGGCAGAGGCTGTTAAAGAGCTTTTGTGTGCAGAGAAGGGGAGAGGGCATCCCAGCTGATTTGGAGTTTTATCTAGAAAGTGAATCATGGGTAGAGTTTGCTGGGAATTCTCTGACAAAATATTTTCTTCATTGGAAAGCAATGCTTAACTGAAAACAAACAAACTCTGTTTCATCTAAATTAATAAATTCCCCCTGAAATACATGCTAAATTTCCCTGGATCTGTGCCTGGTTGCTAGTATAACTGTCAGAAAGGCAGGCACACACTGAGGGTCTGGAAGGTCCCAAGAAGCTCTGCTTTGCTGACCTGGGGCTCCCAGAGCTTCCATGCTTCCTCAGCTTCCATTCTCCCAGCTGTGCACCCAGGAGACTAAGCAGGTTTAGGAGTCCTGCAGCTCCTAACATGGCTTAGGGCTCCAGCCTTCTTCCCTTTGGTGGGAAAGACTGATACCAAATATTTTTTGGCACCTAAAAAATAACTCGCCGTGTTTCCAAACTGTTAGTTCAGTGTGAAAATCTTCTTGTACCATGGGTGTTGGATTGCCCTTTGTTCACATATTGTTCTCCAGCAGAGAGAGGATGGGTGGTTGATTTGAGCCATCACACCTTGCTTGGAAAAAAGTCTTTCCTTCACCAGAATGTGCTAGGCACAGGCACTTTGCAAAGATGGACTTAATCCTATGGATGGCTCAGCTCCAGATGTAGATCATCTCCTTTGGAGAAGTAATAGTACTGCAATTGGCAGCACCTAGATAACCTATTGTCCCAGGCAGCCCAAGTTCTTAGGAGGGCCATGACAGTCCCAAGACGTTCTTACCGTATTTTCTTCATGAGAAAGAAAATCTGAAGAATCCAAGCCTTAACTACTTTACTTAATGATGTTGAGGGCAGCTGAACTCAGAGCCAGATGACTGCAGAGCATTGTTGATAGGATGGTTACCTGGAGAAAAGCCTGGCAGTGAGCAAGATGACTGTTATGCAGGATGATCTCCTGTTCTTGATCTTCCCTGAAGCTCTTGGACATACCTGAGGAGCAAACACCAATCTAATGGGATTCACACTGTATGTTAAGTAAAACCTAGCAGGAAAGCAATGAAACTTCTATAATAGAGTCCAAGGGAATATTTTCCCTTGTTTTGGTGGGGATGCTATTTAGTGGTTGCATAGAGCGCATTTATACAAACTGCTCTCTGGGACCCATATTGTTGGCTGCAGGGAATCTCAGGAGCATCGCCACAGGCTTGCAAAAGGCTATTAAAGATGAGCTTTGTCCTAGGATATTATGTAGGTTATCATTTGTTGGAAAGGTAAAGCTGTCCCACCGTATTTATACTCTTCCCAGCATTAATACTCATCTGCTGCTACAAGGTTAAAAGAAAATTTACAAAATTTGTTCTTCATTGCTGTTAAAATGCTCAACATATTTAAAACACTTTGAATTCCCATGCTGAAAGGTATTGTGAAAGCAGTGTTCATATTTATTATTAGAATGAGGTTAACAAGCAGTCTTGCCTGTAGAGACATCTGGCAACAAACCCATCTGAACGGAGCGGGGGCCACTTACTAATAAGGTTTCTAAGTAGGGAAAGGGACAGGGTGTTCTCAAAGATCCTGTAGCTGGAATTAAAGCAAGGAGGTTGAGTTTATCTGTATGATTTGTGTGTCTCAGTTTAGGACACTTTCTGGACATTACTACACATATAGCTGAAGTCAAATAGCCATCTAATATAACACTGATTTCAAACTTAAAGAGCTAAAAATGAGCTGCCTATAGACAGTCCAGAATATTTCTTTCCTTTCAGAGTGGATAATCAGAATCTGTTTCTCCTGCTTGCTCTTGATACAAGCTGTTTCAGGTGAGCTAAGCTAACCACTCGTGAGCCAATAGACAGCAAAGGAAGTTTGTTGGAGACATAAAGAGTTTTTTCTCCCTTCTTATTTTGAAGGCAGAGAGGAAGGTGAAAATACAAGGATGGCAGCTGAGAAGGGGAGGCCAGTCAAATGTTTGCAGCCACAGCAGCAATGATATGATGCAAAAAATGGTGCGTAGATGCCTGACACAATCTATGTGTGCATGAGATGGGATGGGGGTCACTAGAACTTACTGTGGAGGGGAGACCCAAACATTTAATAGGTACTTTTTCACAAAACTGAATGTGGAAAAAATGCAGGGTGGCCAGTGGGAAGGAAGACACAGCGTGCTTAACTGTGCTGGGGGACCAAATGATCTTCACACTCAAATTTTGAAGAGACCTGGTATATCAAATTGCAAGTTTGTTAGAAAACATTTCAATTGATCCATCAAGTTAAAGGCAGCACTATATGGTTAGAGAATAGAAAATGTAGTACCTAAACTTGAAATGGAGGGAAGAAGCAATCTGGAAAATTATAAACTTATCAGTGGGACCACAATAGCATAGAAGGCTATCAGAACAAGTTTTGAAGAAAACAATAATTAAAAGCAAGGAAGTAATGAAAAAATTGGGTAAAGTACAAGTGTTTACCAAGAATAAATCATATCTTACTAAACTCATGTTTTTTCTTTGATAAGATAGCAACTGATCTAGACAAAGGAGATGTGGTAGATCACATCTGTCTAGGCCTCAGTGAAACAATAAAGGTATAAGGTCACAATGGGGAATTTTTAGCAGAGCTGAAGAAGTTGGGAATTACCACAAGAGTGAAAAAATGGATAAAGAGCAGGCTAGAGGGGAGGTGGCAGAGGGTGATATTAAAAAGGGACAGAGGAAGTTACCAGTACAATTCTTCAAAGAAAAGCTCGATGCCTATCTTAATAGTTCCATGAATGACATGTATAAAGTATCACAGTGAAATCCATTGATAATATAAAGCTGGGGAAAATTGTCAATACAGAGGAGAAACAGGAAACCAAATGGGAATGAAGTGATCTATTAAGATGGTCCCTGTAGAGAAGCTATCATTTAAAATGCTAAAATAACCTTTTCTTGTAATGCCTAAGAAGATGAGGCCAAGAGCAGATACAGGTGTTCTGGCACACAGGACCAGGGTGTTAAAACCTATTTAAGCTGAAGATCAACTTTGACACAGAAGCCAAAGGGCAAGAACTGGCTGAGAATATTGTTATATTTTACTGAAAATATACGTTTGGTCCTGGAATTAGAAAAGTTTTCAAGCTTTCAGGAGAGTACAGTTCTGGAGTGACTATTCAGTAGAAGGAATGAGATGACATTTGATCATTTAATGGAAGGGTTTTCTCTGATGCATGAGGCCTGTTCAGTTGTCCATATTGTCTGTCCTTGCCTCCCCTCCTGGGAAGACTGAAATTCCAAGGAACTTTAGGTCACAGTGGGTCTGGAAACATTCCTCCATTTACTGGGGTGTGCTGGTTCACTTCTGACATTGTAGATATGAGTCACATGCAGTGTATCTGTGAGGAATGACAATGTGGTAAACAGAGCCCCAGGACACAGGGAATGTGGGTTTCATTCCCATCCTTTTCCATGTTGCTTGCATGCTCTTAAATAACCCACTAAGGATCAGCTGAATAAGAAGTTTAGTGAACTGAAGGCTCAACGAGCGGTCATCTAACACAAGGAAGCAGTTAAACCTTGCATGCTTATGTACCCAAAAGTACCCAAGATACCCAATGCTCTTTCTAAACACGCTCCCATCAGAACACATTGGTGCCCTTTTGTCATCTCTGCCCAGTCATGCATTAAGTATTTGGTGATGTTTTTCCACCAGCTCTCCCAGGGGAGTTTCAACTAACATGCTGTTGGGAGAGTTTCTCATTTGCAAGTTGGAGGGGAGGAGAGAAGAGAAGATCCCCCTGAATTGGTCACCACAGTGAGGTAGGTACTCCCTGCTTTGAACCATTGGGTCTTCTTCCTTGCAAGAAACTGAAAGAATAATTCCATAGTCTGATTTTGAAAGGTTCCAGCATCTTGGGTCTCTGGCCAACCATGAAGGCACTCACCTGGGATAGGTTTTCTTTTCTGCAAAGGATAAACTCATTTTCCAGGGAAGATTTACAAGTCTCATTTGATTCTTGTGCAGGACAATAACAGTTGCTGAAACCTCACTTTTTTTTTTTTTTTGGATTTCCACCAACTTTACCTGAGTTCCCTCAGGAGATCATCCTCCCTACTAAGAATTAATAGCATGTGTGAGGGCTGCCCTCCGAGCCAGTGAGTACAACAGGGGAAGCAACTTGCTTTGGTCTCCACCCGAGGGGTCAGGAAAGCTGAAGGAAGCAGCTGTTCTAGCTGTGGCTTTTCATTTTGCTCCCCATGCTGGAAACAGAGTCTGTGATTTCCTCCGAGTCCAGCCAAATGCTGGCTTTGAGTGACAAACCCCGCAAAGAACAGCAAATTCGTGGAATGTTTTTGCAGCTGTCAGCTTTAACCCAGAGCAAACGACAGCGAGGCAGCTGCAACCTCTTGGTCCTGGGGCTACCCAAGCCCCAGCATCCTTTCCTCTTCCAAAGTGGAGGGCTTGCATTGGCTCTGCTGGTTGCGCTGACTGCACAACCTGTCTGATTTGCCTTGGCATTTTGAGAGCCCTTCCGTGCTGCAGCACATACGTCCCTGCAAGGCTCCACGGGCAGTGCAGTTCCGTATCTCCCCACCCTCAGAGTGGATATATTCAGCAAGCGTCCATAGTTGCCTCTCCCATTTGTTCTTTGATTATCGTCATCATGATGGTCATCGTTATCATTGCGGCTGCTCACCAAGTAGCTTGCTGCCCCTCTTTAAAGACCTCCAGCCTCTTTCAGGTCAACCCACTTATTTGGGATTAGGTGCTGTCTAGTTTTCTTTATGAAACATTGCACAGTATAAACACTTAGATTTGCAAATGGTGATATGCACAGGGGCTGGCAAAGGCTCCCAGCAGCCTTGTGATGTGTTAACCTGCTTCCGTAGCTGGGGAACAGCAAGATCAGAACAGGATTCATCTCCGGTGCTCTGCCAAATACAATATAAAATGTTTACATGGATGTGCCAGTTCTTCTCAGTACTAAGCTGAGAAGAAATATCAGTCTTTATGATACCAATTATGCTTTTCTAACCATTAGGCTACTCCGCAAGCCCTAAATGCAAGGGGAATTTCAAGACAGGCTCTAGAAATAAATTGAGAGAATATCCTCTATATTTTGATTATTAATTGACTGCTCTTCCTAAATACTTAAGCCTAATGGCCAATTAAAGTCACTGATTATTCCTGCTTGAGTGCCTGTAAGCTTGCCTAAGATGTGATTCAAGACCCCAGGAGAAGACAGGTAAAATTGACAAAAGCAAAAACTTCTTTGTATATGTACTAAACACTGTAGCAAGGGTAGAACATCAATGAAACCCACACATGCATTTCAGAGAGCAAATTCAGAGAGAATAACATTATGCAACATAATTCTCTCCTCCTAGAACCAGGAATATTTATGCATTCTCTGAGTCAGGATTGAGGAAGGCCACATGAAACTTCATGGCAAACCCTGCAAAACATCCTTTTTTATAGATCTTGTGTCCTGGATTATCTTCTTTTCTTTTTTATTTTCTTTTTTTGCCTCCTTTCTTTTTTTATTTCCTCAAAGATTTATGTCAATCAAGACAAATCACCAGTAAGTGCAGTCTTGGTTTCATCCCTCTAGTCTTCACCATTCATGACTGCTCCTGCTAAAATCACAATTATGTAGCTCTATCCAGAGCAGGACTCGGGCCACTGCTGCAGACTTTAACCAGTTGTTTGCTAATGATGACCAACATTTTCAGAGGGGATTAGGATTCTGGGTGACCAGACACCAATAAAAGGCCTTGCGTAGCTACACAGCGCTCCCAGAAATTTCCGTTGCCAGGTACTTCAGCTGGGACACCAGAGATAAGACAATGATTCTGAGAGGTTTTGCCCAGGAAGACTTGCAGTATAAATAATTCATCTGCTTTTCACAGCTGAGACCACAACCTATATACTTTTTCCAGTTACCTGCAACAAAAAAGGAGAAATTGTAAGAAAATGCCTTTCCCCGGTCCATGAATAACCCCATGAATCTGCTTCAGACATTATTTGGCTTTGTCTGAGACTTTGATTTGTCAGGACTATGTGAGCAAGACGTCACATCAGTGCGTTTCTTCAGCTGTATGTAAGGAAATGTGTGCAGCTGGGGTGGAAGGAGTGCTACCTAGAAGTTCATGCACAGCACTTTGGGGTCGCAGTCTTAGTTCTGCCACTGTTTTGCTGAAACTCCTTATGAAACCCCTCGTAATCTGTCTGCTGCTGTAACAAAAGAGTTCCGTTACACCTAAAGAGTCCTACCTTGTGTCAATGGTCGTGAAGCCTCAGAAATGACGGTTTGCAAAGAGCTCGGAGGGCTTGAATGCTGGAGGCGTTGCGAGCGTTGGCCATGTGGTATGTATTAAGAAAGGCAAAGAAAGAGATTCCTGTGTTTAACGTTCATTTGCACAAGCTGAGCTGAAGACAGGGAAGCTGACTGGGGCTGCGCACCGACCCAAGAAAGTGCTGTGGCCTGTGAGGAAATGCTGGGAGCCCTGGGCTGGTTTGTACCGCGGAGGAGACAGGCTGGCTGTGCTCAGATACATTAAGGGATGTTCTGAGGGAGAGCACACATCAAATACTCTCATTAGTAAAATGACAGAAAATGCTGTTATGGCTTGAGGCGGCAGCAGGGAACATTTAGTGTAAATATTAGGGAAAAAAAATCGTAATTCCAAGAAGAGTTACAGCAATTGGAACAAACTATCTGGGGACATTGTGGAATCTCTTCTATGCTTCCAGCCGTCGCTTTGGGAAGATTAGATAAATCCCAGTCCGTGGCAGTAGTTGGGGTGGTCTGCATGATCCCCGGCACTCCCTTCAGCCTCAAACAATTCTCTGAATGGGAGGAATGGCTTGTTCGTAGAGCCCGCAGCTTGGCTAATGCACTGACTGCTCTTTCAATTATACACGGCTCTCCAGGGCAGGGCCCATGTTTCTCTCTGCCTTTGGAAAGCACCCAGAACATATTAGGCAGCACCACAACATAAATAATAACAACCCACTGTCCCCATCTCATCAGCGGAACAGCCGCTTTCTTCAGATTCCCTCCTGCGCTGTGAGCTGCAAGGCCAGACAGTAGCCCTCTCCAGCTGAGCAGTCATTTAAGAGGCTGCCGAAGGGCAAAATCCCATGGCGACAGCACATGACATGGGGGGTTGGTGTCAAAGCATTGGCAACTCTCCATCTTCTTGTCTTTCCATCTTCTCAAGCAGGTAGTGGGTCCAAGGACAGGACTGCTGCTATCCAGTGGACAATTAATACCTGAGCTGCAGGAGGAACACTGTCCTGCCCGGCAGAGTTGGTGTGCTGGAGAAGACAGGATGGTTGCAGGTTATGATAGGCACAAACTTGCTTACCTGGTAGCAGTTCTGGAGCTGGACCACAGCAGGTAGTAGAACGGGTGCGGTGGCTGCTGTGGGTGGCAACACTGGTTAGTAGGGTGGCCAGGCCTAGAACGTGGCATGTTATGGTTTTGGCATGCTAATTATTGCTGCAGAGCTATTATAGGTGTTTCTATTACTGTAATGCTGCCACCTGCTCTAAAAGAGCTGTCCTCCTCAGCTGTCTGAATTGCACTGAATAAATTTGAGTTCCCCATGCTAAAGCACCTCCCTTCCTGCCAGACTGCAGGGTTTTGGAAATTAAGGATAGCATCTCAAGCCAGTGTTTCTCTCATTCACAGCAAGAAGGAGCAGAGCCAGCTGGGAATCCAGTAGAGTGCCAAGAAAGAGCATCCCCAGGGTTCCCAGCTCTCTGCTGTTGTTGTACGTAAGGGAAGGTGGTTCTTGCAGCACAGTGAAGTCCCCTTTGTCCCCATCATCTTGGATTGATGTTCCCTGTTGTCTCATTCCTGTCTGTAAAGGGGCTGTTTTTCCTGCAGGAAGCGGTCTTCCAGCATGCTGCTACCTTCTTCATACTAGGAAGGAACGTAAGATTGGTAGCTGATTTTGGCAGGGGCGGAAAGAAAGACTGAGAACACAGACACCCTCAGTGACTGCCAACTATACCTCTTCTGGGTATAGGTCCTAGGGATAGTCATATGCAATGTGTGCTGATTATTTTTCACTCATTTGCTCTAACATTTGAGCAGGAAAAATCATTTCAGTTGAAAGACAGGCAGAAGTCCCTCTCCAGTTTCTGAGAGGCTTTGTCAGGTGTTCAGCATGCCACATCTGTCTAGCTGGATTGTTCCAGCGTGTGTTCCCAAACTGGAAACAGAGCAGGGAACTCTGCATTTTTTTGGCTCTGCATTCCTACTGCAGAGTGTCTGCAGATTTATAGAGCTATAGCAGTAATATTGGCCACAAAACAATACTGGCTACAAGACACAGTTATGATGATACCTAAATAAGAACAGCTTCAAGCCAGAGAGAACATTCCCAGGGATGTCAGTAGAATCTAATTTCCTAGTTGGAGGGTGTTGAATGACTTATGGCTTCTGCCTTTGGTGCCAGCAGATAATTCTTAAAAATGTAGGTTTACAAAGGACTGTGCAAACGTGATTCCTCCTCCACACCCTGCAGGGGTGGATCACTGAAGGCAATGGCGTTACAGTCAACATGGAGAAAATCATCTTCAAGAGGAGATGGTGCAGAGACATTAAATTTTCTCACTAACAACAAAACAATACCTTAACAGAACACAGTGAAGACCGTAGCAGTACTTCATCCCCAGCACTGCACTTAGACCAAAACATCTGAGTTTTTTCATGGTTTTTCCCTTGCTAAGTCACAGCAAACTCTCCTGACTCCCTGATGAAACTGCAAAGCAGGAGCCACTTTTAACAGCAGGTGACACCCGTTTGACATGCCAATAACAGACAGGTGGTAATACTAGATAGAAAAAGACAAAGAACCACGATTCAGATCTGAATTAGTGTTCACAGCTGATTCAGAGTTAAAGCCAGGGTTTCAAAGATTAGAAAAACAACTAGCCTGGGAATAGCAGACAGTCTCCTTCTGGTTTCAACTGTAATTGTAAACCACAAGGCCCCACAGAAGAGTTAGTTGGGGATGAAGAGGTATATACTGAAATGCACCTCTGCAGTCTCCACAGTACTTCTGGGGAAAGGTCAGAGCACACCTAATCAGCCCAGGAGACGGACACCTTGGCAACCTCGTTAACCTGATGAGGTGCAGCTCTAAAAAAGCCCTGCCCAGGGAAGCTTCTGTTTCTCCAATCAAGGCTGTAAAATTTTCATTTATAGACTTGGCTGCCAGGCAGACCCACCACTAAACAATGAGAGGTGGCTTTGTTATGAAAGGTGAGTGATATTGAGAATTTGTTATGTTTGGGGGTTTTTTTGTTATGAATTCTTACTTTTTAATGGAAAAGAGGTAACTACAAGCTATGTCTTAGAAGGGAAAGATGTCTCAGAGTCTGAGCAGAGCCTGGTAGCTGACTGTGTGTCAAGAGTATGTGCCCTGAAACTGAGGTGGTGTTGGTGAAGCCTCTAAAAGTTGTTTCTTACTATTGCTCTTGTACCACACAGCAGCTTTCTTACCTGTGAGTATCAGAAGTGTGGTCTGGCATTCAGATTCGAATTCATTGCTGCTTGTACTTTGTTGCTTTCTAGGGGATATTAATGTGAGACCACAGTATTGCTGCACATAATTGTTTTAAGTCATAACTGATCACAGCCTTTACAGTCTTCAGAGAGTAAAAAAAGCCCCACTTCCTAATGAATGAGAGGGAGAAAACTGTTTGTCTTCTGTGGCAAGCTGGACAAGAAGGAAGGGGGTTATGTTGCTGGAGGAGAGGTTTTGATGGGACTTCAAGGCAGTGAAGCCCCAGGACTGTCTGCTTGGGAATGCTGAGCCTCCTGTACTGCGAAGCTCTGAGGGCAATTGGGGAAGAGCTGATAAGGTGTGGCAAAGGTAGAGCTAATCCTGAGGTATGGAAATGAGATGAGCTGGGGTTTGGGGTTTGGGGGTTTTTTTGATTGTTTTGGGGCTAGGGATACAAAGGCAAGCTTTTCAAAAGTGCTTGTTGTTACTTTATCTCTGTTTCTACTGAAATCTATCTGTATCTCACCCTTGATATTGGTAGGAACACAGTTAAGCCTATTTTGCGAATCTCAGCCTTGCTAGTCACTTCAAATGACCACTGTGATGCTGAAGCTTTTGGCCTGGGGTAACTTTGTTCCCTCTGGAACAAGGCAGTACTGCCTTGAACGGCAGATAAGTTTGTTTTCTTTTCTTCTTACAATTCTTTTTGTGGTTCTGAAGGGTTCTTTGTGACAGATGTTAGCGTTCATCTCTTGCTTATTAATATTAATATTCCCCTACTATACCGTAACACATTTCTGCTGCTACAGTGCTGCCTGACAGCTTACACTTGCAGTATGTCGAGCCAAGATGTGTAGAAGTCCTGTCTGGCTCCATTCCTTCCTTATGGCCTGATTCAGAGGGAGGTTAGCTTGGCGGGGGGAGGAGGAGAGAGGAATAATTATGCCAAGACAATGTGTTTGGCAAGAAGCTTCTGTCTTCCTCCCGTAACAACTACATAAAATGTTTCTAAGTGAACAAGAGCTAGTGGGTTTTTTCCTATTCGGGCATCTTCTTTTCTCTGCAGCCGGGATTAAGCTGAGTGTTTTTTTCTGCTTTTCATCAGGAGCACCGAAGTTAGGACTGGTGTTTCCAAAATTAGGTGGCTGTTTTTGAGAGGCGGGGCACTGGCTGTAGAAGATCTGACAGAGCACAGCCAGCTGACTCAGATATTCACCTTATGTCAGGCAGAATTAGAAATAGCTGAAGCATCTGGGCGTTTTTCAGAAGTGTCATCCTTTTGAGTGACAGCTTGGAGCTGAACTAGGTATGGGGATCTGAGGGGGGAGGAAAGTCGGATCGCTGCTGGGTGTAAGAGAGGAAACAAAACAGAAGGAGTAGGCTCAGCTGGTGTAAGAGGGGAACAGAGGAGCAAAGAAACTTTCCTCTTCACCCTTGCTGCTGCTGGACTTGCAGTGTGAAACTCGTATCTGAGCCTCTCTCCCTGGCCTCTAGGCACCTGGTGCTGGGAAGCTGGCTTGGGGCCACCTGATCTAATTCTGGAACAGTTCTCAGGTTTTTTCTCCTTGATTTCCCAAGTCTGTCAGGAGAGCCACACAGGCATATATTAACCCTGGTACAACTGCTGCTTGCCAGTCCCAGCTGTACATCTC
This sequence comes from Nycticryphes semicollaris, assembly GCA_013400055.1. Lineage (NCBI taxonomy): Eukaryota > Metazoa > Chordata > Aves > Charadriiformes > Rostratulidae > Nycticryphes > Nycticryphes semicollaris. The sequence continues at coordinate 456,505 of VXBJ01003496.1, forward strand.
ATTAGCAGAGATCTCCAGACTGCTGACCCTCTCAGCTGAGGAAATACTAGTGGCCTGACGACAGGACCCCACCTCTTAGTGCCTGGCTCATCAAGAAATGGAAATATTGCCGCAGCTGAGGCTGTGCCTTACACTGATCTGTTTGTTTGTTTGGCTTTCCTGAGGCCTGGGCAGTGCCCTCAGGGTTAGCTGGTGTTTCAGACGAGCCCCAAAGAGGGAGAAAGACCTTGAGGGTTGACTTCCTTCCAAGCTGACCTGTCAGTTCCAAGAAACGGAAACTTTCCATGCTGTATAAAGCAACTGGCCCTCAGCTTGTTTACAGGGTCTCTCATATGTAACACCACACGATGCTTTTTTACAGGCCATAAATAAAAAATGCATAAACGGCTTTCATCTCCAAGCTCAGTGAGGAGTTCTGTCCCAGCCACTGCTGTATCTACATTCATGGGGAACACCTATTACGTGTAGCAGAGGTGGGGAGAGGAGAAGAAAAGGGAGTAGGTCAGAACTAGTAGCAGTTGAAGGGAGAGGTTAGGAGGTGAAATTTTTGTGTAAATTTCAGTCTTAATGTATGCTCTGAGAGCAGGTCTTACTTTATTTACGTGTTGGATGGTATAATGAGCCTCCTTAATGCATACATATCATATATATATGTGTAGTAAAGGATGGGAATGGAAGGAGGGGAGGAAGAAAAGAGAGCTTTGTGTAAACAAAAAAACCACCAATTTGTGGGAGATGAAGAGACCTTGTTGCTTAAGATGCTGTGCCTTTAATCCTATGCTATTTGAATTTTGCTGGGGAAAAAATTGCTGATGAAACTGGTAATATAAAGGGGATTTTATCATTGCCACGTGACTACAAACCTTTTTTCCCCCTTTCATTTATAAATATCAACATTAAAATGACAGTATCACCCAGCCTGAAAGAATTTGATGGGGCAGGCTGATATTCAAGGGATGGAAAGGCCATGTAAACATGCGGTTGATAGGGGAGTTTTCTGCCAGAATTCAAGGTGACCGATCTGTTTCGGTTCATCGTGGCAGCTGGATCTCTGACATCGTTCCTGAAGAACAATCAGTTCCCCCCTCATAGTGTAAAGCAGGAGAGAAGACTGCTTGCCCTTGAGACTGTAGCTGCCTGGAAACTGGAGAGGTGTGTTTATCTCTGGCTATAAAATCCTTTCGGCCATTGAACAGGCGACACTGGATTAGATGGTTCCTTGTTCTAGACGCCTGGGTGACTGCGAGTACCTAGAGCCTTTCACAATTTGTCACCAACTTGGAATTTGCATGGGACGGGATAGGAGGAATTATAGGTCAGCACTCTTTGACAGCTGTTTAATGGCTTGTGGAAATAGAAATGTTGGGCACAGTCCAGTTTCCGTGGGGTCATATATGTCAGCACCACAGATCCTCCCATCATAACTGACACTAATTGTTGCCCTTATTGGCAGCCCCAGCAGAGTGGCTGGGGATGAGGGAAACCTTGAAGGTTAAAGTTCAGGTGTGCTGACAGCATGGTGTGGCAGAAAGTTAGAGCTGCTTCCTTTGCTGCAGTTATGTCTGTAGAAAGAAGTGGTCAGACTCCTGTGTTGCTGCTCTTGTGCCTCTGGGGTGTACCTTGTTTGCTGGAGCATGAGATGTAGGTGGGTGGCTTGGTTGATGTCTTCCTTATCTATTTTCAGGGGAGTGAAATAAGTAAATACCTGGAGGAAAACAAGTGAAACACTTGGGTCCTGAGGCACAGGTGGGGGTCACTTTCTCTTAGTAAAGTAAGTGGTGTGGTGGGCTTTGGTTATAGATGTTAAACAGAGGTGTGCTCAGGTCAGTTTGTTAGAGGTGGATGGTGATAAAGGTGGGAGAAGAACACCCAGTAGGCTCCACAACTCATCCATTTGCCCCACATCCTTAGCTTTGTAAAACACTCCATTGTCTGCAGAGAGCAGTGAAATGCAGGTTTAGTGCAATTTCATGCTGAATTTGCACATGGAGTTTGCACATGGACCTGTGAGCAAGTTGGATAATGCAGTATGCACTGCTAACTAAATTTTAAAAGTTCTGTTAACTGGATGTACCACATGGTGTGTATGGTCTGTTTGGATCTTTGATCCAGGGGTTTCCATCACAGAGAATGCAGAGCTGTGAAATTACAAAGTTGTTTATTTGGTCGTTATCTGTAAAATCAGAAGAGAAGAGATGGTGGATGGCCAAAACCTGGGAATGTTTGTTGCTTACAGAATTGGCACCGTTTTGACAGTGTGAATAGATGCTTTCAAATGGTTGACATGCGAAAAACATTTGTTTTCTCCTTTTATTTGCATGAAACTCATGAGGAGAAGCCATACTGCTTTGCCTTTCATCAAGATGGGATTTATTTTTTCACAGCCATCTCAAATGACACATGAATGTAATATTTATCTGGGAATGCTTGCGCTGTGAGATTCTTGGATATCAATAATAATTAATCTATGGGTTGGATTTGCATATCGCTTGATTCTACAAGTGCTTACGTTTCAAATTTTTAAAGGTGTTAACATATGCATATTCACATGTTTAAATGCTGAGGCTTTGCTTCTGAAGGGGGACACAGTCTTGCAGGGAATTGGAAAGTCTGTTCAATTCTTCCATTCCCTGTGACTGAAACACCAAGCTTTCAGATTGTTGATTACAAATTGTTTCTGCTGAAAAGAGCCATTACTTTTAAAAGTCTAAATGACGTGCTTTGGTGTTTTCAGAACAGAATGTTACAGAAATGCTGAAACACCTTGACATTTTTTAAAAAATCCAGCAAGCTTTCAGTATGGTTAAATAACCTGGAGAGAGAGAGCTTTTGGAGCAATTAGATATTTCTGGCTTTAAAAAGTTTTTAAACAATTTAATTTTTTTTAAATAAAATCTTTTGAGTCAATGCAAAGTGTATTGCCTGGATTTTTCAGCTTTGCACTGGACTGAAAAACTTGGCTATTTGCCCAGCTGTGGTTGTTCTTCAGGTGGAAGTAAAACACATCAGTAAAAGTCTCTGCAGGATTTGAAACTTGAACACCACTCAAATCTACAACTGTGAGTGGCACCATTAAACCTGAGGAAGTTTTGTACTTTTAGGTAGATGGAGGCATGAGTCTTGAGGCTAGGGAGGAGGGCTTCAATGGGATTATTTACAAAAGACCTCAAATGTGGCATTTCATGTCAGTGTATTGCTTTCCTTTAGAGACAAGTAGAAGGTTAGTTTGGCTCCAAATACCTTGTTTTCCTGGATTCAAAGTGCCACATTGAAACAACCGTGGGCCCTAAAAGTAAAAATCTGGTGCCTGTATTCAAACTACTTGTAATGTGGCTTATTTTGAACTTCCAAGCTCTAATAATAATTTTGCCTCCCTTTAAAAGTATAACTTCCACCTACTTTTATTAAGAACAGGTACTCAGGAGCAACCCTGCAGTAATAAACCTTTGTGTGCAGCAGCAGTTAGTCAACAAAATACTGTGTGCTGTAAAATAGCTCCACAATAAAAAGCCAGTTTGTGTGAAAAGTGTCAGTGCAGCAATGAAGCACAAACACCTGAGGAAGGAGGCAAAAAAGCCTGAAGGGTTGCAAGAAAAGCCCACTGAAATGCTGTCCTTCAGTGACTTTTTATTTTCCAGTTGTTTCTGTTCCCCTGTAACAAATGTGAGTGCTCTGTCATGGTGCTGTATTGCCTTTTCCTCTATCGTATTAACTCCAGTGACACTCAAGAGCTTGCCATAGGACCCTGAATCTAACACACTTAATGTGAGTCTTCTCAATATGCACAGCAGGGTTTTACAGACATGCTCTCAAGTAACAAAATCTCCCCAAGCCCAAACTGCAAATATGCAACACAACGTGGCCATGGCTCAAAATGATGGTCATAATTATCTGTATTGGAAACTTCCCACACCATGCAATTCTCTTCCTCAGCATGATGAACATCTTGAACCTCGGCTCTAGGTTTTATTTTATGATGTCAACAGTTCTTAACCATAAGAGTGAGGAAATGCCAAAATCTTCCACAGCAGAAGATCCTAATGTTCCCATCTAATGGTGCTTAGGCTCTAAATGCTGAACTTGTGGTGTTCTGCTTCAAGTAAAGACAGTTGTGTTTCACAAAATAGAGACCAGATGAGAAGGATGTGCTGTCTGTCACTGACAAAATGCTGTCAGATGCCTCCTGGCTCTTGATGCAAGTTGATGCTGAAACAGTAAATGTTCTCACAGAAGGGATATGTGAGCACAGAAGAAAGAATGAAAGGGGTAGGGGGAAATGTCCTCCAGGTTTGGAGCAGGCTTGTTTTCTTCAACATGAAATGCAGGCCATGCCTGCTAGCAAAAAACAGTAGGGAGGTGTCTAGAGCGTCTTCTCATGGTGTTGCCGGAGAAGTAGATACAGGTTGTTGTAGCTTCATCTCCTTCCTTGCCAACACATTGCACCAAGGAACTGAGACTGTTCTGGAGCGGATTCAGCAGCAGCAAAGAGCTTCAGCCTTGGAGAGCCTCAAATCACGGCTGTGCTTGGGTAGAGCTAGTTCATCATCTGGGCTGACAGGGAGTGAAATGAAGTCTCCTGTCAGCTCTTGTGCTGGGTTATTAGAACTGAACTGTGAATGTGATTTCTGGGGCACTGATGATGCAGAAGACGCTGGACTCTGACAGTCATTTCAAGACTGAGAATCCATTTTTAAGAAGTTTTGAAAGGATTATTCAGACACTGGTGACAAGCAAGAAGTGCCAATGATGGGGGAAATAGCTGATCCTAGGTCAAGATATCCTAATCTTCCAGGAAGAGCTTATAGATGGATAGGGTGAAGCCCTTTGTGCTGATGTCTGACTCGGGAAAGGGCAAAGTGGGGAGGCCCTGTCTTTGAAGCAGTGCCAGCCAGCTGGTATTTTCAGCTCTTGCTGACAAAGTTGTGATTGCCACTAGAGCCACGTGTGGGGTTGCTTTCCTCCCTCTCGCCTGCACTGTCGCAGGACAGGGAAATTTACTGCTGGAGTGTCCCAGGGACGGATAAGCAGCACAGTCCTGCTGCTTCCCACAGGCTGTCCCCAGCTCCACACGGGAGGAGGTGGCATGTAACTCTGTGCCACTGCCACCAGGTTTATGGTGAAGACTAACCTTGGCTCTCAGTTTTTCTTTGTTTTTTCTATTTTAACCTGACTGGACCCATTGCCATCTGTAGGGCCGTGATTCCTACTTCCTTGGCTGCAACACAAGCTCTCTGACCGGTGGTGTGGTTAATTAAGGCCTATCAAAACCAGTCTATTTAGACTGGTTGTTCAGGTGGCTGGCTGGTCTAGTCTGCAGTCACAGGGCACACAAGCTGTGCATGGTAGAGATGAGTCCCTGTGTTTTCAAGCTAAAGTATAACTATACTATGTACCATGCAGTTCTTACTGAAATCAAGCCCAGTTTGAGTCTTTAAGCTGGAACAGAATGAATAGACCACATCTTTGGGGAGTATGGGCCAGCCAATGGCTTAAAAAGCAAAACAACAACCAAAAAAAAAAACAAAAAAAACAACCCAAAACACAGCCCAAGAACTGTAAACCAACTCTGCTTTGTGTCCAGAGACCAAAACATAATTTGAAGTGACTTGCTCAAAATACCTTCGTGGTGTGGGTAGCTAAAGCCATTGGGTATTTTGTTTACTTGTCTATAGAGCATGTTTCTGCTGAATTCTGGCACTGCACACTGCTGCTTGTTTAAACAGGCTTGGAAGGAGAGGCAGTGTGAAAACACTCTTTAAATCAATAAAAATAGTTGTAAAACTGAACAAATGTTCCAGATCGGGGCAGTTCATGAGCTTCAGGATCAAAATGTGATTTTTTTTTTTAATTTTTTTTTGGTGAAATGCAGATATCTGCACGTAATTTGGTGATCAGGAAAGTATGTGTGGTCATGGAGGGAAAACTGAGCTCTGGAAGAATCCAAATCTAAGAATACACTTAGTGTTTAGGACCTCTTTGCATCAGATTCAGAGCTGCTCCTTGATGGGTTAGTTAACTAACAAAAGTATTACTACTTTCAGTTTTTTTAAAAAAAGGAAACTTAGGGCATTTAAAATTTTTAACACAAATTTTCAAAACTTCTGAGGGAAGATTAATTTTAAAGCTCTTATTTTGGTAAAAGCAGTTTGGAGGCTTAGAGAACTATATTAAAACTGATTAATTTTTGGAACATCTTGGAGTAAATTAATCTTGTGCCATTTTAATTGCAGTTCTTTTAATGAGTACTTCTGATCTATTTGTTTATATAGAATCTCTACACGCTGCTAGTTTACATTAGAATTGTCATTAATGTAAGTTAAAGCTTTTCTTTTTTATATTCCAGAGAAACATGGATAACTTAATGTATTTTACCAATTGTAAATTAGGGACATCATGAAGAAAATTCTGAAGCTCAGAAAAACTCCAAAGAGGAAAGGGTCACTCTTTTAGACAAATTTGAAACTTTTTTTTTGAGCCTGTTTGGATTTTTGCACTATTTTCAGGTAACACTGTTTGAAGCAGTAAGGTTTGCTGTGTGTTGTATTCATGTTTTTGCCTGCATACAGAGCTTTGGATATAAAAAAAAAAAAAAAAAAACTAGGAATGCAAAGTAGAGGAAAACCAGAAGTGTGAAATCTCTGGAAACAGAAACCGCTGTGTGTTGCACAGTGTTAGCCAAGCCCAATAATCAATGCAAGACTTAAGAGCTGGATCCCAAGACCTTGGAGTTGTAAAATTGCTTCCAATTTCCTCCTGCTGCACTCATAGGAGGGAGCTGAGTGTTGCATGTCGTCATGCCCACATGGGCAGAGTACAGACCGGGTCTTTATGTGCAGCACAAATGACACCCTGGGAAATGAAACCAGGAATAAATGAAGAAAAGTCTTATCTGTATCACTGGTAGTAAATGGACGCCAAAATTTCCCCACAGTCATGTGCTCCCCTTTGGCTTTTGTGTAAATAAAAAGAAAAATATAAATTCTCTGTCCATATAGAGCACCTTATTCTAAGAATGATGACAGCCTGGTCATCTGACAGTTTGACCTGGAAGGTGTCCAACCCAATTGGTGCATCTCCTGTGGAGTAAAGCACTGCTACAATATAGCGTGTTTTGGAAATAGCTCTTGATTAACAATGTTCGGTGGAGTGGAAGCAAAAATAATTAGAAAATATTTTAAAGCTTGCTTTGAATGTAATCCATGGGCAGTGATTTTTAAATAACCTGTCAGCTTCAACAATCTCAGAGATGACTCATGCAAGGATAAGTTCAAGGGTATCGATATCGCTTCAGCACCTGGTACTGCTGTTTGCATGAGGAGGTGATTGCCATGTCTTTAAACAAGCATGTGCTTTTTTTTTTTTTTCTGAGGAGGGGTAACTTGTCTTTTCAATTAATTTAAATGAACACGAAGAGGCACTCCATGTTAGATCACCAGGTAGTGAAAAAAGAAACCGTCATATCTCTGCTGATTCATCTCACTATAGATGTGCCCCAGTCCATGGTTTGGGCTTTGCAGAAGCACTGACCTCACTCTAGTGGTGTTTGTGCATTGACTCAACAGGACTGATCCTGAGCACCATGTACATGTGTATGTACAGATGTACATGTGTGCATATATACGTCTTTTAAGCCTGAAGCCATGTTTTGGACAAACCAAAGGCTTTGCCCCAGAGCAATCACACAGGGTAGGCCAAGCTGATCTGCGTGTGCTGGGGTAAGGAAGGGAAGCCAAGAAAATATCCACACAGTGCAGAGCTCTAGTAAGGGTCCTCAGCCATAAGATTTGGAGATAACTCCAACTTCATCTTTCATCATCCCAAATCTGCTTCTAGGAGCAACTGATGACTTCTTTATGTAGCTTGGGTATAGAAAGCTCTTGCTATAATTTGAAGTGCTGTGAAGCTTCATACTGCGCTTCAGAAGCATGCTTTCCTCTTGCACTTTTTACATAGACTGAGTAGTTTTGGTTAATCCTGATTTGGTGAGCACTGATTCTGCTTCATTCCCCTTCCATAAGAAATTCTGTGGGCGTTGCTGTTAACAAATGGGTTGTGAGGGTCTGTGTGAGCTGGTGCTGCACACTTGTGTTGTGCATATGCTTTTAAATATGAACATGAACGTGCACAAGGGGAGATGCTCTTGTCATGACATAATGTCAGGAGACAAGATGAGGCTGGCTGCTTCAAGGACAGCTACTTGTGGTATTGTGGTCGTATCGCCAATGCCCAGTATGAGACCTGATCTTGGGAGATGCTGAGCTCCACTGAATTTATGCCTTATGTGCGATCTCCATTTTCACTTAGTTTTATTTATACATCTCATTCCACGGCGGCTGCCACATGATAAAAGTTGAGACTCCTGTGCTATTCCTGGGTGTTTGAAGTCATTCAATGTGCACTTGTATTTTTACTTGCCCCACTGATTACTGCTTCTCAGAATTGTGTGGACTGGAAAATCTGCATTAAATCACCAAGTTATACCTAATCCTGGGGGCATCTTGGTCTATGAGATCGCCTATAACTCAGTCTATGGGTTGTATATTGTTTGGTGTATAGCATACAGCAGTGTATAGTAATGGAAATAGGTTGATTTGTCTGCCTTTTCTCCTTGCAAGGCCATAATATGCTAGCAGTTTTTCCTCCATCTTTCTTGCAGTAACTTTGGATGAGCACATCTGTTCAAATCCAAAGTTTCAAAGTGTATTTTAAGTCTTAAAAAAAAAAAAAGGGGGCACTTCTGATTTAGAGTATCTGAAAGGGAAGAAAGGAATGCATTCAGACTCTCATGTTTTCATACAGCCATGGTTTCAAGCATCTCGACGTTTACCTGTTTATCAAGCAACTACTTGATGGTACAAGTGCTGTAGGAGGTGGTGATGATTGCTCGGGCAGTTGTTCCTTCTGCTTCCTGCTATAGCAGGTTTTGATCTTTCTATGGTATCAGTGTCTCTATCCATCCTCTTAGGAGAATGTTAGTGTGCTAATGCTGACACGTGTAACACTGGTTAAATATTGGTGACATGCAGAAGAGGAGGCTTGGGAGTTGTTGGGGTAAGATGAGACGGAAAGCAAGGCACCTCTCAAGAAAGAAGCACAACTGAGGCTGCTAGAAACAGCTTTGGGGGTCTGTAGGTGTTGGAGGAAGGGCTGAGAGAAATGGCTCACGGACATAGCCAAGGGCTCTCTGTAGCATCTAATTGCTACTTGGTCAGCAAGGGCTTTGGAAAGAGAAATCTGCTCTTCAACCTAGCTTTTAGCAGCCTAGAGCATAGGATTGCTTTCAAAGTATACGGTAAGCGTGTTTAGTTATGTAGTTATATATTGGCTTTTTATGCATTTGTTGTAAGGAAAGGTCAGGAAGGAATTGCCAGCTGGTGATTCTGTAAATGGTCCCAAACATGCCTGGGATACTCCTGTTAGTAGTATCTGGCTCACTGTGAGGTAGGTTCGCACAGTGACCTATGACTGGTACACACTGCCATGTTTCTGCCTCCAGAAATGAGTATTAGAGGCTGCATCTAAAGGTTTCCGAGGGGACTTACTCATGGGAGTGCTTGAAGGGAGCCCTGCTGACATTTGCTCGGCTCTTTTTCTAAGGCAGAGTACAGGTTACCTTTAGCCAAGGAAGTCTCCGACTTGTTCCCCTCCACCTGTTTCACTTCAGCTGAAAGTAACTAGTAACTTCAGTAACTCTGGCCAAGCAACTCAAGGGGAGCTGGCTCACCGAGAAAATGTCACCTAGGGTTCCCCTCTGTTTCTGGATCCTGCATATGCAAATGCAAAGAGCCTGTTAGAAGAACCGTGGTTTTGTCAATGACTTCTCTAGTGATTGAGAGATCAAGATTAACTTCCATGCTCTGATCTTGCTCTCGAGAAAACTAGAGACTTATTTCTCACCACAGCTGACAATCTCTTGCTTGTCCTGCTCTTCCTCTGCCTCTGTTGCCTGTTTAGGCTGTAAGCATTCAAGGCATGGTTTGTCCTCATGATGTGTTTGTGTAACACACTGGCCTGTGGGTTCATGTCCACATCTGTGCCTGATCTGCAAAGGATATTGGTCTGTTATAGCTCCCAGCTGGCTGGCCTGGCTTTCCACCTCAAGCTGTAGAGAATCCTGCTTTTATTGCTCTGCTGGTCCCTGTTTCAACCCTGGTACTTGCCACATCTGTACAGAGCAGAGCAAAACTGGCCCTGATGTCTGTGAGAAATGTTATGGCAATAAAAATAATAAAAAGAAAAAGAGAAAGTGTGAACTTGGCCTGTGAGGCTTGACTTTTGCTATAGGTCACTGATGGAAGTGTGTACCATCTGCTCTGCCAAGCAGTATTTTTCCAGCATCCTTTACTACTCTTTTTTTTTTTTTTTTTTTTTTTTTTTCTTTCCCCTAATCAGTTTTACACTGCATTTATAGGAATTCCCTCCCCCCATCCCTCCAATGCTTCCAGACATCGGCTCATCCCTGGCCCCTTCTGATAGGCAGCTCCTTTTATGTTTGCTCTCTCAGCCTTACCATTTCAACAGAGCAGAATGCCGGTGTTGGTTTTCTCACTGGGAGTGACTCAGAAAGGGGATTTATGCGTGGCTGGGTGCCAGGGAAGAAAACACACTGTCAGTGTACATTAGCGTGGTGCCAAGCCCTCCCTGGGCACAGTAACTTTCCTCTCGGGGCTGCTGTGTGCCAGGAAGGGAACACGCGGTGAACAGGGGAGGAGGAGGCAAATGGGAGCCGCTTGTGCTAAAAATTGACCTGGCAAACTTAGATCAGCTATGTGCCCTTTTGCTGGCACTCGGAAGGTACTTCTCCAGAAGGCAAATACAGGTCTCTAGTGTTGTCTGGTGATTGTTCATGTCACGTGTGGTAAATGCTGTGCTTACAGATTTCATGGCAGATACCTTTATTCTCTTGCACGTGATCACTTGTAGGCTCCTGGAGGTGCTATAGGTGGAAGATAGGATAAATTACCCAGATGAGAAGAAGTAGCTATTGTATGCTAGAGTAAGTTAGGCTGTTTCACTTTGTCTGGTTCTTTGCTCCTACCAGGCAGCCTTCAGGACTCCAGGGTGCAGGGGGGAATATTACGAAGAGCGTGAAGGCTGGTGTTGTAAAGAAAAGTGATCTATGGGGCAAATGAGGCATGGAAATTTTGCCTGTTGTTAGCAGTGGATTTCTACCTCTCCTGTCTGGAAGTACCACATTCAGAACATGCTGTTGGGATGTTAATTCTGTTCCTAGCGTTGCATAAGGTTGTGTAGCTTCTTGCTCAGAGCTGCGTGTTAAAGGAGCAAGGTAGTTCATCTTAGTGCAACCTGCTAGCGTTTTATGGATACCTGATCTGACCTGCTGGAGGACCTGTGAGTTCATGTTTATTATGGGAAACACAACTGAGTTTAACATGAGTTTTCTTTGAGCTTAGTCCATTCCTGTGCAGGTCTCAGGTGTTTGACACTTATTCAGGACCAACTTCAGATACTTTTGTGAATGCTGTTTAGTTCCTTCTCTTGGTACAATGGCAAGGGCCTGTTCTGCATGAGCAAGGGGTCAGGATGTGGCAGCTGGTGTCTGACATGGTCAAACTTACTTGCACATCCTCCAGGGGACATCACCGACAGCACCAAATGAACACTCATCAGGAAAAGAACATACTTCTGAAATAGGATTAACTTGTATTTCCGAAGGTTCATAAGTATAATTTGTGGTGTCTACAGATGTGAAAAAGGCAAGTCCAGGAAAGATAAGATCATATTTTTCACTGAGCCCTGCTGGGAGAGAGGCAGGGAGAAAAGTGGCGCTGGTCATAAGTGCCTTATGGCTCACAGCTGCAGAAATGAGGATCTACACTTAGTCTTGGCAGTTTTCTTACCTGTGCCATGGAAATGTATAATATTGAACCAGTTAATGAACCTTGGAAAAGAGGTGTTCTAATATTTACCAGCTTCAGGACTGATGAAGCCTAATTATGTTTTCAAAGCTCTTAAAAATCCTCAGGAGGAAAACTGCCATGTATATTCCTAAATACAGAGTACTTTGGTAGAAACGCACGTGTGACATGTTTTGTTCTGCTTAGATTTAAAGCAACTGTAATCATAGTTAGTCTGTTGTCTGTCAAATAGAGGAGTGAAAAAGGGAAGCAGTTTTGGTACCGTTGGATCTTAGTGCTGTAGATTCTGAGCTGCTAATACTGTCCATGTAGCTGACTGAGATAGCTGAAGAGAGTGGGATGACTTGGATAGAACTACAAAGTCTTCGGGACCCTTCTGCAAGAGCGAATGGTAGGGACGTGGTTGCCTTCCAGCTTTGTATCGGGGGGGGGGAAATCCTATGGGTGAGATGTGGACAGCCCCACACAAAGCCAGCAGGCTGGTGACAGGAACGGGACTGAAAGGACAAAAGGAGCCATATGTAAGCACTCCAGATTCTTATAGATCAAGAAAAGAATAATAATTGCAAATAGCAGATTCTCAGTTGTTTTATGCAGCTGTGAATACTTGTCTCTGAAACCAGACATGAGATGAAAGCGTGTGAGAAACAACGGTTTTCCAAAACTGTTCTCCAACTCATGTGGAGAGGAAACTCACAGTGTGTTTTAGAAGCTGGCTGAAGGAAATGTTCTTAACTTTTTCCTGCCTTTTCCCCTAGTGGCTTCTTTCCTTAACATCCCAGTCTTTAAGAAAAACTCATGTTCTAATGTAACAAAAATATAGTTCCTCTCTATTTTTAGAAATTATACAAACAAGTCTAATAAACGGCGAATGATGGTGGTCAGGGAACTCAAATTGGCTTTGGATATCAAGCAGAAATAGATGTGGACTCAACCAGCCGAAGATCCCATAAAGTGAATTTCTTTTCCTTTTTTTCTATTTTCCTGGAACTATTACGACTTCAAGATTTTGGGTTTCATGTATAAATAAATCTGGCCAGCAGACTTGGACAGAGTTTCGGAAAGATGATTTCTTGCACTTGTCTGAAGAATGACTAAAAGTAGGCGTTAGATGTGTTAGTGATAACTGTAAAACATTATTGGGTGATTTTTTTTTTTTCCACAAATGCTAAGGTCCAGTAGTAATTGGGAAACCAAGTCCCACTCTGAGGAGAAAAAAGTAAGCATAGAAAAAAAAATCCTTGAGGGATAAATAATTTGAACAAGAGCAGCAAGATGATAAACACAAGGCAAAAGCAATATGTAAGATGGCTTTTGGCAAAGTGTTTCCTAATTGCTGGTTCGTTGGTCTGTCTAAACTCAAAGAGCTTCAATGCTCGAGGCATTTAAAGCCAGACTGCACAAAGCATTGGAGAGCAGATAAATACTGTGCAGGGTTTAGAGGGAGGATAAACGCTGCAGGAACCCAGTAGAGGTTCCCCTATTCCTAAGCCAGCATCACCCTTGGACCAGCTCCTTGGTCCAATTTTTCTCAGTGTCAGCAAAAGGCTGGTCTGAGTCGGATGTCCACTAGCCAGGAGGTCTTTTCTAGGCCTTTTAGACCTGATAAAGGTTTTATGAATGCGTTAGACTCTTGAATCCACTTCAACTTGCAGGATTATAGATTGTACCTCAATAGGGATACTGGTCTTCAGGAGCTAGTAAATAAAAAGAATCCTGTGTTGGCAGACATAAATAGAACAGACCAGAAAGTTAAGGAAGATACTCTGGTGTTTTCTGTTGGTTGGTACCAGAAGGGCTGGGTTTTTAGCATGACCTAGGCTGTGCTGTGCCAAGTACACACACAGACACTGGAAAGCTGGAATCAAGCCCTGGTCCTAAACTGGGAAGACCAAGGATGAATTCTGCTTTCCCACATCCTGTAATATGCTCTTGGCCACAAAATTACTGGCTGAAATCGGAACAGAAGCCAGTGGGTGCTCTGACTGTTGTCCCCCTAGCTGGGGTTTTTGTGGCAGGCCCAACTCGGGATGTCTTCACAGTGTTTGGTAGTGAGGTTTTACAGGTGGGATTTTAAGACCAGCACCTGCTTTTTAGGTTTTAAAAGTCTTGGAGGCTTATTGATGGATCTGTGGTGTCAGGATTTAAAGCATGCGTGAAAGCAGGAACTCATGTACCTAGAGCAGTTAGTAGGCACAAGCAGACACACTGAGTGAGCGTCTCGGCTTGGAGCAGGCACTGAGACACAAGCTCAACTGACCCCTGGATGAGGAGTAGACTATTTATACATATGCAGTGGAAGAGAATAGACTGTACTGTATGTAACTGCTTTACAAAGTGTTTGAGATATAAATATATTCATTCCATTTGGTCCTTCCTCCAAAATGACAGCTCCCTGGCAAAAGCTGTGTTCATGTCAGGGTCTACAGATCAAAGTCATACATAGAAATGTGAGATCAAGGTTGCATTTTGAGAGAAAGCTCCCTGTGCAGATAATTTCAGAAAGGCCAAATTGGATAAAGGCTACCTCTCTAACTAGTGGTCAGAAATACCTCACAAGAGGTACATTGTCTGCATGCATTGGATTGGTGGAGGAGGATAGCAACACTAAAAGCTGTTATCTCTTTTCTATAAGTGTGCCGGCTTTGACCTGGCTGAAAGGTCCATTGGTAGAGGAAAAGAATTCACTCAAGTTTCATACAGTGTTTCCCTGTCTCTCTGACCAGCTGATACATGTTCCCCCAAATGCAGACACATCCTGAGAGGTGGATCATCTTCAAAGATGCTCTACTGACAGGAAAGCACCTTAAATCTGTGCTCTCAAACCAGCCCTTTGTTGCAAAGGCCTCATCAAATGAGGATTAGCTTCCAACTCATCTTTTCTGCCTCCCTGGACCCAGTATTCAGCACAGCGTTTGGGGAGGAAACTCATTCACCATGCAGTCAGCTCTGTCAAACATCATTCAAGGGGGGTGTTAGTAATTGCCAGGGAATGCCACCTTTTTAAACATCAACCCACTCTTAACGTTTTTTCACGAAACACCTTTGTCAGTAGGCTTTTAGCTGAGAACATCAATAATGAGAGTGGTCTCAGCAGCTGTGGCCAGCAGTACTCACTTCTGGCACCCTTAGCGTCAGAACAACTGTCTTGCTGGGACTTTGATTCCCTCTAGAGGGCATTGGTCACATGGATGCATACCCATGCACACACGTGTGCACTCACACACATCCCTGTGCACACAGACTCCCATATGCAGGGCCTTCCAGGTCTTATAGTGGTCAGCAGAAAGTGAATAAAAAGAAGGGTTTAGTGGCTTACTTCTAGTGAAAGATGCCAGCTAAGCTGAATTTCAGCTGTTAGCAGGAATGTTACATATAAAGTATGAAGCCTTGGGACCTTTCGGCACTCCCCCCCCCAAAAGAAATTGCAACCCAGTTAACCACACCAGGGGATGTGGCTCTGCTGGAGTACAAGCTAAGCTTTTCTAACACCTATGTTTTACTTCTACAGTATGTGTGCAATCCAAGTTGGACATATGTCCTCTGTATGCTCTTGTTTATGTTAAGTAGAGAAAGGAATCCCAGGAAAATGAGCACAGAACTGTTAAGTCCTGCTAGAAATGGATCTCTTCAAAGTGTCTTCCTTACTTAGTCAAAGGGAGATGATGAGTTTTTCATGAACTCTTGCCCTAAATTTCTGAACAGGTTTTTGAAGACCTTGATATATACTTTTTCAATATTAATGGACTATGTGCACCTCCCTAATGGTAGTAGGATCCTTGGCCTCCGCTCTTGCTAGAAAGTAGGATCAGGTTATATTTATAAAACAACAGTATAAACATTATTTTTCCAGAGAGCTTTACTAGTTGAGCCAAAAATATTTTGGAAACAGAAGCTGAAGTGTTCAGAAACATCCTCTTCACCTGAAACCTGCCATAAGTCACTTCATTTCACTGCTATCCAAATATCCCATGGACATAATGCTAATGGACAGCAACAGCTTGTTGCCAAAGCCCCAGACTGCTGATGCAAACTACTAAGTTGACTGACCCAAATGAGCAGTACTCCAAGGGCTAAGGAGGCTTCAGGCAGGCAGGAAGCCTGCCTGAAAAATGACAATGAGGAGAGGGCGAAGGACCTTGTTTTCCAGTAAATGCAATTTGAGCCTTTCCTTAGAAGTGCTTGTGGTCAGAGGTGCAGCCTGCCCAGCTGAACCCATGAGGAGACTGCAAAAACATAGCTGGGCCCCCCCTTGCATAGCTCTGGTGAGTTATTGGAGAGCTTATGGGACCCTGGGGATCCTGCTTTGCCTACCTGCAGTGGATAGTCTCTATCTGGAAGCATCTGGAGCACATCCTTGGTCTGCTGGGGACTGCTGGCTTTGTGGGATGAGGAAGGCAAAAGCAGCAAGGGATTTGTGTTGAGGTCTTCCTGAATGTCACCCCTCAGCCGGTTGCTGCTGGCAGAAGCATACTCAGTGCTCCACTTCCGATGAGCCACTGCTACCTCCACAAGTGTGAGGAGCGTGCCAGGCCCCAGCATGCTAACTGCTCGCTGAGAGACAGAATCATTGCAGGGACTGAGTGGGTGGCAGCTCATCTCCCTCCAGAAGGGAGGTGTTCTAGAGGAAATTTGTTCAAACTTGAGCTTGACCATTCTCCTTGTGTTATAGTGCATGTCAAATGGGACGACTAAGCCAATGCATGACTTGTGGTTTTTTTTTTTTTATCTTCCACACAGTAGGTTTGCCTCACTCATTCCTCCTTTTTCAAAAATGTTCATGTTTTAAAATTCTTTGTGTTTAGTTGTTCTTTTGGGGTTTTTTGGTTTTGTTTTTTTTTTTTCCCCTCTTGGAAATAGTATGAACTAGATCTGGTTTTCAGGTTTGCAAGAGGCAGATTCAGTTTTGCCTAAAACTAGAATGAAGACTAAAGTTATAAGTTAATAAGCAGCATTTTTATAGGTACTGTGGTTCTTAAAGCAATTTTCTTGAATCTTCTCCTGTTGTGGCTGAAATAACCCTGTGCATCTGCTGAGAAGAATCAAGGAGGTCTTCCATCTTTTAAGGCACCAGAACTGGTTTAGTGTTTTAAAAAGGAGCAGAATAAATTCTAAGCCTCGTCACAGGAAGGACCTTTAGTTGCTGAAATCTGCAATGTTTTGAAAGCAGCTTAAGGAGTTTGTTAAACAGCAATCCTCAGAGCTGAAATGTAACTTTAAAAAGTGATGGAGAGCAGAGTACTGTTGAATGAGAGGGGAGGAATCAGTTGAGACTGTTGCATAAAGGGCTTGATTCAAATAACATAAAAATCAGTAGGTATCTGCTTTGCTGAGGACTTGGGTTAAAGTGTGCTTCAGTCAGTCTCCAGGTCAGAATATGCCTGAAATATCAGATACTCTGACTGCAGATTTCATTTTATTGAACTTCTAGACCCGCTTTCTGTCTACATGCAACAAGTGAAGCGTCGGGGTGTAACACAGGAAGTCCTAAACAAGGCAAGCTAATGACCAGAAAATTGGCTTTTCTTCTCCAAAGCACAATTTTTTCAAGACAGACTCAAGAAATCCT
This sequence comes from Nycticryphes semicollaris, assembly GCA_013400055.1. Classification (NCBI taxonomy): domain Eukaryota; kingdom Metazoa; phylum Chordata; class Aves; order Charadriiformes; family Rostratulidae; genus Nycticryphes; species Nycticryphes semicollaris. The sequence continues at coordinate 473,953 of VXBJ01003496.1, forward strand.
GTAGGTGATAATAGAACCACCAGGAGAAAGGTTGAATTTTCTTTCTCAATCAAGTTCTCATTCATAGAATCTAAAGTACCCAAACTTGTGGCCCTTTTTCCAACATCTATTGCATGTTTCTGAGTTATTATCTGTGTGTCTAACTCGTGGTTTTGGAGAAGAGGAAGATAATTTTATTTTTGACTGCAGTTTAATGCTTGTGGTATAAGTAAAGAATTTGATTGCCCTTGCTTCCCCCATGGGTACGTGTCATTGCCAGCTTTCCCTATGCTATTGTCTAGTCTGTATAGCTCTGTAACGTCCCCTGTGATTTGTCTTCACCTTGAACTCTGTAGGCCTTTCCTTCATGCCTTTGTGTGCAGGAATCTGCCTCACACCTTTCATTGCCTATTTCTAGGCTTTTTCCAGGTTTGCAACAGGTTTGGAATGTGGTATCTTGGGCAGGACACAGGATTGTGAAGAATTGAAGCTTCATTATTTAAGTGATGAACTGAACTAGACTGATGGGTAGCAAAGGACCACGGAGAGAGATGCCAGCAGTTGCAGTAGTTCATACCAGTTCTAATTGCTGCTATCAGCTTATATCGCAGAACGATATAGGGTTGAAGGGACCTCTGGAGATCAAGTCCAACCCCCCTGCCAAAGCAGGTCCACCTAGAGCATGTCGCACAGGAGCGTGTCCAGGTGGGTTTTGATTCTCTGCACAATCCAGATGAAGGCAACAAAGTTGTGCCTTGGATGACTCTCATGTCTTGATCCAGGCTACTCTGCAGTTGGCAAGATGTCTCTATTTGTCTTGCACATTTGCCTTGTCTCTAGCAAACCACATTGCTGGATCCGACATGGTTTTTAATGGAGGAGGGTGGAAAAGGTTTATGTCACCATTGAGGGAGTATATTATGTGCCACTGATAATACTGGAGACAAGATTTGGTGGAAAGGGAGTGATTGCTGTTGGGGGAATCATGCTGTTACTTCCCAAGGGAAAGCTGGGTGGATGTGCACCTGCCAGCTACTTGGTACATGACAGGAAGGAATATGCAATTATGTGTTAGTTTGGGGCAGCTGAAGTGTATCATGAGGATTGCTGATGACAGCAATTACATTTTCCTAGCAGATATGTTAGTTCCAGATTGTTGGCTGAGTGTGTGAATACAGCACCTAGTCCGAAGTTTCAATTCTCTGTATCTCTTGCTTCCTCTCCAAGTTTTATTCCATCTGCCAAGTATGTATTTTGAAGGAGCATGTGCAGTCCTGTCAAGGGGAAAACTAGCTCTGCAACCTGTTGGAGTCCTGCTGGAGAGCCAGTAGAGCTAGCAAGGAGACTTCTTTCTTACTTCTGACCTCACAACCCTTCCACGGGGGGTGGCCAGAAAAGCATTTGGCCTCCATTCTCCTGCTAACAATGGCTGTGCTCTGTTAATTCTCTTTTGGGTGACAGCCATTCCCTAAAGAGAACGTTTTCGTGATTAAGGCCAGCCTAATCTAGTCAAAGTTTGCTGCTTTAAAATACGCAGGATGGATCCCTCACATGGTATAAATTGACGTGGTGGTATCCAAGTCACACTGCGGATCTGGTCCATCTGTTTTAAGTGGTTGCCCCTTGGGTTTGTCGTCTTGATTTACAAGTGGTCTGTGGATTTTACTCTGGACTTTCAGGAGTTGAAGGGCTTTGAATTCACCATCTTCTTACAATAGCAGCAGTTGTTTTTCCATGACTGGGAAAACTTGTTGCTCTGTCAGCCTACCAAGTTGACACCCTCCTAGGAGCATCTCACAGGAACAGCTGTAAAAATCGGAGTGGGGAAGAAGTCAGTACCTCTGCCAAAAACTCTAGATCACCTTTCCCACCCTTTCACTCTTGCTAGATGCAGGGCTTTCTATGTATTCAGGATTTTAATTCTAGTTGACATTCTGTAGTAGGTATGGCCCAAAGTAATTGAAGGTCAGCCCTCGTTTAAGGACCACATCCTATTTTCAGAAACCAGCCAGGCTGTCCGCAGAAAAGGGGTGTTGGAGAATGGGGAGACACTTAAGTCCAGAGTAGTACCTGTCACCATTGCTAGAAAAGGCTTTTTGATACTGAGGTGCCTGCCTGTGAGTTGAGGAGGAATAATTCCTGTAACCTATGGGATGGGTCTGCCCTCCCTTGCCCACCTGGGTGATGCAGTGTAATTCCTGCAGGACAGTAATATTAGCTGAGTTCAGATAATGGGAAGAGCACCATCACACACTGCCCTGTCCCACTCCAGAACAACACCTTTCTTTGGTGTTGAATCTCCATTTCCTTTTGGGAAAGTTTAGCCTTCCAAGCTATTACGCTGGTTGTCCGTCTGAATTATTTTTCTGTTTATATTCATCTTTTTGAGGGGTGAGATGGAGAAAAGGCAGAGTTAATCACCAAAAAAGCTCCAGCCCTCATCTAGCTGATTTTTGCTTTTAAGGAAATGAAGTCATATTTATGTGCAGAGGTAATCCAGAAATGTGAGATCCTGCCAAGAGCTTTGTTTACACAAAGCTTAAGGGAGGTGATGTTTTTGTGTGCCCAAAGCTTGAGCAACTACCTTACATTAGAAGGAAGGTGGCAAATATTTCAGCCCTGATCCTGTTGAGACAAAAGCTCGTCACCAACAAAACCAATGCTCCTTGCCATCTTGGTGTGCCTGGGAGCACGCAAGGCAGTCTCTACTCACCCAGCCTTGTTGCTGCAAGTAAAACTATTAATTTCTGCCACGCTGTCCAGCTGAGATGGAAAAGTGATTTAAAAATGTCTTTTGAACTGTTTCCCTTCTGTTCTGGCTAGTTTGGTATGACTATTTTGTTTAAAAGGAAAAAAGAAAAAAAAGAGAAATCAAAACAAAGAGAAAAGTACTATGTAGAAGTTGCACCGGAAGCATGAACAGGGTTGTTGACTTTCTGGCTTAGTCCTGTGTTTTATAACTATGAGAACGTTGTTCCTTGTAACCACTGTTTCCCTTGATGTATGGGAGCAATGAAATAGGAAGTTGCAGTGGCTGAGCAGCCATTTACGTCTTTCAGAGACTTCTGTGCTGCTGTTTAATTTGCCTGGTACTTCACATGGAGCTTAGTGATGCTCTCCTTGTATTACTATTGGAACTAAATAATTATAATGTAGAATCAAAGGGGTGCTTTTTGAGGTACCACTGACAAAGTAACATCACTGATTAACAGTTTTGTTTCACTGGTCCCATTGTGCTAGGTGAAATTCACTATATTCTTTAGTGAAGCTGCTAGAATGAAGGAATTCTTCAAAAGGAGAAGAAATGTATAGTGGGCCTTGCCTTTGTTCCTAGATATCACGCCGTGTGCTCAAGAAGTGAGTAACCATCAAAGATCTTCACCTGCTCAGGAACAAGCCAAGATTTAGTTTTGAGGTGAGGAAAAATGCTGTGACTGAAGACAGTTTCCCCTGAACATCAGGACTTGGAAGACAAATTACACAGCAACTCTGAGGCCAAACCATAAACTATATTCGCTTGCTGACCTCAGCTTCTCAAAGTCAGCTCTCAGCATAAACAACTTCAGGAAAAGCAACTTGCCCAATCGGAGTCTGTGTGCTTACTAAATCAGCATCTGCCCTTGCACCCATTACTTCCTTTTTGGTAAATTGAGGAACAAAGCACTCTGAAGAAGACACTTTGTTGGAAACTGAGTTGCCTGGAAAAGGCAATGGGAGTTCATTCAGGACACTTGAGATGTGTAAACTACTCTGGACTTAATAAATGTGGCAAATTAATTTTCAGCTCTTCCTCATGTCAGGCTAGTTTTCCTAGTTCATCGACGTGACCCCAGATCTGCAGATCCTGTCAAGGCAAAAATTATCATTTAGGAAGTGGGTTTTTCTTCTGTAAGGGAAGTAGGAGTTGATTTCATAACTTTGGTGTCACCCACTGTTTAGCTTGGTGGACACATGAAGATAGCTGGAAAACACTAAGGCTGCTTTGCAAAAAAAAAAAAAAGGCACAGAAATGCTATTGTCAAAAATCTGCTGTTGCATCTTCAGAGCTTTTTCCTTTTTTCCCTCTGCCCTCATCCCAAAGGCTGAAAACAATAAGTGTTTCTATATTTTTGTAAAATGAGCAGTATTTAATTGGCTATTATTCATATAAAAAAAAAAAACAAACCCTTCAACTACGTACTGTAGAGTACTTCATGAGAAGAATGGCACTGAGGGAAGCAAAGACTTCTTTAGCCCAACAGGAAAGCTTGGAATGGCAGGAAAGATGTTTTCTAATCGGAATAGGAAGGAAAAATTGAAATTTTGAGCTACATAGTAGAAAAATATTCTGAAGAGTTCTTCAAATAAGAAATGTCAATGTGAAATATCAACATTGCCTAGCAAAATAAAGGTGCCCAATACTTCAAAGCAACAGTTTTCATTTTGAATTGACATTTTGAAATGAAAAACACTTCCTATTGAGATGTTGGCTTCACTCCAAAGCGGTCTCAATTGGGAAAATTTAATAAAAATTGATATTTTCCTTTGGAAAAATGTTAGTTCAGCCTGATCTATGTTCTTTGAGGGAAATTGTTTTATTCTGAAAACTTCAACTAGTATTAGGTAGGATATAGTAAACCTCCTTTTCAGCTTGCTTTTAGAGCTTTTTTTTTTTTTGTCTTCCTACAGCATTCTGGTTTCCTTAACATTTGGAAATGTTTCCAGAGTTACCATGATGCATTACAAAGGAGTTAGGTTCAGTGGTTCTTGTGAAACTTTTGTTCTTTTTCTTTCATTCTTCATAAACTAAATCAAACTTTATTATAAGCTAAGTGTCTGTGCTTTTTCTAACATCTCAGTTTAAGATTAGCAAGGTTTTAAAAAGGAAAAAGGGAACAGAATCTCCAAATGATAAATACAAGTAGTGCCTACTGGAAAAAGCCAAGGGGGGAGCGTGGGGGGGAAGAGGAAATATCTGTGAAAACACTTTTTGAACAAATAGCTCTGCTTTAACTTTGTATTGCAAGGTTGCCTGGATACACTGGAAGAACAGGGATCCTTCTATATATATTAGCTAGTTTACTGTTTACTGATGGAACTTGGAATGTAACTCCAGGCACTATTTACAAATGTTTGGGATGAAGTAGTTCCAGAAAACCAAACAAAAGAGGGGAGGGAGGGAAATCATCCCCAAACTCATCATTTCTGTTTTCCTGATCATGTTGCTATGTATAACCTAAAATAGTAGGTAGGTAGTAGCTTGTATAAGGTGAGGTAGAGGAAAGGGGGATCTTATAGGGTGGCTATTGTAGTTCTAGACTAAATGTCCATGGAAAGGTCCATGGTGGGTGAACCTGCATGCAGTGGAGGTGGATGAGTGCACTGTCAGGTGAAGTAAAGCAGGAAAGGATTTGTAAAGGAAGACTCCTGGTCCCATTGAAACATGTACCACCCTGGTCTGGGAGTTGGAAACCTCCTGTCTCGTCCTGCTTGGCCATTCCCTCTGCCCCAGGCACCAGCATAGCACAGTGCCTTGCAGTGATGTGATGTGAGAAATCTCTGTAGTGTGCCACCAATGGTCCTTTTGTGCTCCTTGCAGGGATGGGTTATCTGTGCCATGAAGTGTCCTGTCATTGCAGGACTTTAAGTGTCTGCGTGTGGTGGGTATTTCTGTAATCTTCTGTGCTTGTGGCTGTGAAAGCTGCTGAAAGAGTTATGTTCTGGATCAGCAAGTGGGAGGTTTGTGACAGTCAGTTCCTGGGAGGCTTATCTTGGTTACTGGTTCCAGAGAGTGTGTGTGCTCTGCAGCTTTGAAAAAGGGTATCCCAATCAATTAGGAATGCAGATGATGAAATGTTTTGAAGGCAGGAGCAAATAGTACTTCCAGAATTTAGATCCAGGGCTCTGTCTTTTCTTGATGGGTGCTTTGAATCTTAGAGTTGTGTTCTGCCCTGTGATTGTAACGAACTGTGGAGGGGCAGGGAGGTATTTCTGAGATGAGATACTCTTTTTGATCTTGGCATCCCTTTTGTTGTGCTTGAAATTGTTCCATTTATTTTCATTTAATATGCTTTTGTTGACTGATCTTCCCTGGTCTGAGACGGAATGTGTTCTTCCATCTAGCTCTCAAATTCACACTTGAATTGAGACATTCTCAGTGTTGATAAACTTAAAACACCAAAACCAAAGAACCACCCCAAAACACAACAACAACAACAACAACAACAACAAAAGCATGGTCACGTGAGTGTCACGATTGCTCTGTGCTGTACATCACAGCCATGTGTGATTTCACAGCAGACAACTGTGCAGCAGATGAATTCCTGGTGCTCCGAAGCTGCAGATCCCTAGCCACCTCAGCTGAATGAGTCACTATGAGGTTGTTTTTTTTTCTTCCTGTAGTGGTTGATGACACCTGGTGAAAGATTTTAATTCTGCCCAGTATGGGGCAATGATGCATTCTCACTGGCTACTTTATTGCAGTTTTTGGTAAGTCTCCGGGAAATGTTATTTCAGGAGCCCCCAGGCGCGAAAGACTCTAAAGTTCCTTTGCAAGACAAACTCAGTCAACACATTTGATGATTGCACTTTAATTTTGACAGCCATTTCTATTATGCTGGGGCATCTCTCCTACCTTTCTGCCTTGTAGAGTTAGCAAAAGGTGTCAAATACATCCAGTGCAGAGGGACAGCCCGCTTTCCCTGTGACTGCCTGGCTGGGTTACACATTTAGGTCTGAGCATTATTCTCATAATGAGGCCTGCTTGATTCCAGCTGAAATTCAGAGTAAATTTGAGCACGGGCCACAAGTTTTCATTGGATTTCAATCCCCTTGCTCTCACTGAAGAGGAGCTTGCTGTTTGTATGTTTATAAAGGCTGTTCCACACCTTAAGGGGTTTCTTGCTGCCAGCCCGTTGAAATTAAACCCTTTAAAGGTCTGTCACGGACTTTCAGACTAATCCTTAGATTGTGTAGCTTCCACTGCTGCCTCCAATTCTCTGCCTGTTTTGACTGTAAAATGAAAGACTTCATTTTTTTTTTTTTTTTTTTCAGACTGTCAAAAATTGTTTTCATCAATTCTCAGTCTAGAAAAAACTGGTAGTCAGTGAAAGCCAAATACTTGAGGTTGTTACCTCTGATAGGGGAGCATATGCTGTAAAAATACTCTTAACAATGCTTTCTTTGTGAAAGGAGGAAGATGTTATTGGGTTTAAGTATGCCTCGTCTACATACCTTCAGTGTACCTGTGCCTGCCTCCGCTGTAGGTACAAGCGTGGTGTAGAGATGCTCAGGGTGTCAAACTCCGGTGGCATGGAGTTTGCCGTGACCTCATTTGCCCTGCACAGCTCTCTGTGAGAGAGCTGCAGGCAAGGAGCCTGGAAGGGTTATCACAGCTTGCAGACCAGTTGACGCTCTGGATTTCTGCTGATGAATGCCACATCAGTCAGAGATGTGAAGTGGTAACCCCTCTGGTGGGCAGATGCCTGTGGGGCAGGTGAAATTGTCCTGACAGAAGTGTATTTTTAATGGTGGGCCATATAATGCTGCAGGACACGGAAATGTAGAGATAGGATGGGATGGTTTTAGCAGATCAGTACAAAGTGCAGCTTTGATATCACCAGATGGACATTAGCACCGCTTTGTTCTACCAGGGACATGTTTCACATCTGGCATCTTGACTGAGATTGTTCTGGTAATAAAGTGATTCTTTTAATTTTCATTTCTATGTGGATATTTGTGTTGTGTCTAGCACTGTACCAGCACTAGAGAAGATGCTCAAGTTAAAAGTAATATATCACAGAAAGCCTTACAGAGTGTTTATTTGTGGAGGCATTGGAAGGCTATGGTTGTTTTTATTCTGCAGTAATTCTGTTCGGACCAAGGAATTTTGGTCAGTGGCAACACAAGTTTAAAATTATACAAGCTGGTTAGGGAAATAATCAAGAAATGGTGAGCTGGTAGGAGATAAAGCAAATAAGCTCATCTAGAATGCTTGGGGAATTACTTTACTTATATTCTTCTCTTCAAACTAATTCTTTGCTCTAGTCTGAACAGCTACTTACCCTTTATGGTATCAACTGAAATGTTTGCCTGCCTCAAAGTTCATATTGCCTTGTAAGCAAGTTCACCTAAAGAAAACTTCAGCCTTAGCCAAGTCACAAGGAAAGAAAACAAAGAGGGAAGAAACTAAGAAAATAGGATAGGAATATGTTTGGGGGAGCTCGGGAAAGTGTTCTCTGTGTTAGTGAATTTTAAACAATATTAACTTAATGAAAACAAAATAATTGTTGCTTAACCAACAAAGGATATTGTAAGCAGATAGGTGTATCCAGGGCAGATAAGGTTTGCATTGGACAGTACTTTTATTGGCCTGGCATTTGATAATTCACTCAAACTTAGCTATGGGACAAGAATTAATGCATATGTGCCTCTGAGGCAAAGGTTAGACATAAGGCTCTCGGTAATTTTCCAGTTCCTTGCTAAATTTAAATCTTAATAGAATGGGGCCCAGCCTGTCATCTTTGTTTTCATGCCGATGCCAATGGAGTGGGAAACCAAAGGGTAGAATTTAACCTGTCTCTTCCTCTCAATAGAAAAGTAGCACTTCTGTGTTTGCATCTCTTCCATCCAAGATCTCAAAGCATGTGAATATTCCCTTTATGTATGTCAGTGGAAAACCAAGGCATGGAGCAATTCAGTTGCTATTCAGCCTACCATGTCAAAGCAGCAAGCTAGTTTGTTGCACCCCACAATGAATTGTAGGAACACATCCTCTGTGAAGTCCTGAATTTAAATACTATAACACCCTATTTAAAAAAAAAAAAAAAGAATAAACTGAGAGGAAAAACATTGAATGATTGCTAGCCTGCACTTATGCAGGAGGCCAGTGGCAAGGTTGGGAACAGACTCTGGGAATCCTGGAGGGCATCCCTATATCAAATTGCTAGATGTGCCTCCCTTGCTTTGAGAAATCATTTCCCTTGCTAAGGTAACTTTTAAAGTATTTGAATTGCCAGCTAAAAGTTAAGTATAGATTTTTTTTTTTCTTTTTCTTTGGTTTATTTCAGCTGGCTGAGGGGTTCCTCAGTTCTGCACTGGACTGTCCCCACTGTCACAGCTGCCCTGCTTCACTCCTACCCACTGAAGACTGGATTTCATAGGGCAGGAGGTTAAACTTCTTCTCTTGCCAGTTTCCCGCAGTCTCAGAGTTCAGGCAGGAAAATAGGATAGGTCTGGCCAGGTTCTTGTTGCCAATGAAAGCCTTTTCTATCAAAAAGGAAGAAAAAAAGCTTTTTTCTTTTTTTTTTTTTTTTTCCCTCTGTGCTTACCAGTTTAAATAAGGAGTGGAATTCATTCCTTAGTAATCAGGGAAATTAAATAAAGCTGAGGGGACAGAACATAAGGGTGTAAATTTAGTTATCGAAGGACTGTATTAAATTCCTGGATTAGAGACGTAAGGAAGACATGCCTTTCATGGGAAAATGCCTTTCGGCCTGTCAGTCTTGGTGGTGAGAATTCTCCAAGTGGAGAATTTCTGCGCTGTCTGTGTGAATGTGATTGCCACACACCCAAATTTTACTGAGTCACACCTGGACCAACCCCAAGATTTCCAAAGCTGAGCTGAAATGGACACCCTTTTTCCTAGCTTCTTGTACCAGTCCTCCTGCACTCCTCCCATAATCCTAGCACAAATTTCCATGAAATTCTAGGTCCCAGCTTGCTTGACAGGGTTGGGTCATGCTTGAATCTTCAACATGATGTGGGTCATGTTTCCTGCTGATACTGAAGCCAGAGGGACTGGAGAGCATTAGAAGATGTATTTGACTGAACTACGTCAGTTCCTGAATCACTAACAAGGCACACAGGCTCTGGACACTCTCACTGTTTGCTTGTATAAGTATAAACGGTTTATATTGATCTATCTCACAAGGGTTTTGTGAGGATTAGTTAATATTTGCAAGGCATTCATGGACATGCAGCATATTTAAGTACCAGGAGCCAGTTCTTTCCTATTTAACTTGCGTGACCTGATAAAGGACGCTGGTTTTCCTCTCTAATCTACATCTCAATACACAGCAACCTTCCCCTGTTTGGTTTCTTCTATCTTCAGCTGTTGGACAGGAACAGCAAAGCCTGAACTCTACTCGTCACAACGATTTGACTTTTTTAGAAGAGGATGAAGGGGGAGCCTGTGCAGAAGAAAGTGTGCGATGCTGCTTAAGCCTTGAAATGAGCAGAAAGCTGCCCTACAAAAGAAGACTAATACAGGCCTTTCAAAAATGTGGATTTCTGAGCATAAATCTAAGCTTGGAGTGGCTCCTCGAGCCTCTGCTTAGTGTTAAGTTAGTGGCTGCTTCTTTGTAGTTGAAGGGTTCATTTGAGAGTTTGTTTGCTTTTCCAGTTGTGTCAATTGATGCGTTACTGTCATTCCCTGTAAATCTGATTTCTACTATCTTGTGAAATACAGGTTTTTGATAATCCTATTGAAAAATGGGTCATTGAAGACACCTGGCAGGGAAAATGATTTTCAGTAGGCCTTTTTATTTCCTCATATATTGCAGGATGCAGTGTCAAAGGGTAAATTTGGTTCCCAGTTTTAGCTGCAGTCAACTTCTGCCCTGCCATATCAAGATTTTCATTGGTCTGTCCAATTATCTGCATATAAAATAAAATGTTTCTTCTAATTAAATTTCTGTTACCTTTCATAAGAAAGGGTCTGGATTTGGTTTTTTGGTTTTTTGGGGTTTTTTTTTTGTTTGTTTTCTTCCTTCTCTTGGATGGGATGAATCCCCTTTTCCTGGGACAGCTGCTGTCTGGCCAGTTTCGTGAGGCTTCTGCCTCCCACTGACATGAATTTGATTCTGCGTTTCTATCTCTACATTAAACCTTTTCAGAGCTTCCCAAAAATCATTCACCCTGTGAAAAACTTATTGGTGATGACTCAGGGCAAGTTAGGCACCAGTGAATGCGGAAGGTGTTATTCTGGTCTGCTGAAAGGTTATTTGGTTTTGCCTTCAGAAATGATGTGGGAAGGCTGGAATGGGGAGGGACAACAGTTCCTTGCTTATGTGAACCTCAGATGGAGAAGGATTTTTGGTGCAGAGGAGCAATGGTAGATGATGCAAGCGTTTGAGGCATGTAGGTGCAGCAAAATGACCAGGAGTGGCAGAACTGATGCTGACTGCATCTGGATCAGCGTTTCAGCCTGGTATCTACAGCCACTAAATACTGTTGACTTGCTGAAAAAAAAAAAAAGTGAAGAAAGTATTGTCATGACTGGTCCTGGCAATCATGGCCATTCTGGGGCCATATGAATATTGTCTAGTTCAAAACATCCCCTATGGAAATGATCATAAAGAAGCCATGCAGTAATATCTTTAGTTCCCTAGCAACATTCACCTTCCCTCCAATTTATCAGCTGTAATTAGAGGAGCCATTTACCCCTCTGTCACTATGGAGAGGTAAATGCAAGGGTAAGCAGAGAATCTTGTTCGCAAATGAGAGAGGGAGATTTTTAAACTGGTTTTAGTCATTTTAGACAAAGTTAGTTTTTCTAATCCTCTGATAGGAGGTACAGAGGGGTCTTTTTTTTATAGAGTAGTGAGAACAAGTAACCAAGGTCATTTTATAGTTTTTCAGCTGGAGGGGATATTGTTCCCTGTAACAGCAAAAGACAGGATGGAATAATCCAGAAGGTCCTTCCAACCTTGAATTCCTAAAACGTGTATTAAATAACCAATATAAAGGGCAAGAGAAGTCTGCTGGGTGGAGGGAGGGTGAATTACAGTTTGTAACTAATGTGTGAGCTATGACAGGTGCTCCAGCCCTTGGCTGGTATAAACTGGTACAGGCTTCGGTGAAGTAGCAGTGGTCTAGTTCAGCTGAGGATTTGCCCTTTAGTGCCTAAAAAGTTAACAACTTTATGCACAAAAAATACAGTGGTTTTTTTTTTTTATTGCCCTTCACCCATTCCTGACTTAGATTAGCCATCAGTTTTACTTCCCTAAGGAATATATTTCAGGCCAACAGATTTCTAGACGTCACTATTTTCTGGACAGTAACCCTAGACTTTTTTTTTTCTCCCCAAAAAAAGCTTGACTCTATTTATCTTACTTTCCAGCTGAACCCCCTGAGCTATGCAAATTCCTCTCTTCCATGGTAGTTTTCTTAGCAAGCTCTTGCCAGCCGTTCTACTCCTCCCCCATCCATCTGGCTGTACCACTCACATTTAGTCCTCTGTATCTATCCTTATAAATCACTTTTCGTTTTCCTTTCCCCCTTTTGGGTTTTTTTTTGGCTTTATTTCTGGCCTGTAGCATCCTGGGAACAAGTGGAACAGAGATGTGTTCTACCTCTGATCGAGGAAACTCCCTGTGGTTTTTTCATTAATACCATATTTAACTCCAGGTTTTGATCTGATTTACTTTCTACAGTCCACTTAACATTAAAGCTTTGCAGTGATTCTGCTATGAAATCGTCTTGTTATTTCCCTTTTCCCCAACATTTCTGCTTGCATTCTCACACATCTCACAGGGTTTTCCATTTAGTTCCTAGGTTTATGAACTACTTCTGAATCATGTTTTCCCTGCCTCCCCTGGTACTTGCAGCACCTCGTGATTTAGATTCGATATCTGAATTTAATTAATATGCTCTCTACTTTCATTCAGATCGTTAAATCGGTCCACCAGGAGCAAAGTGAAAGGATGAGCCTGGAGCAATGTATGCCATTGCAGTGAATCAGACAAATGAATGGCCATAAGCATTAATGGAGAAATTGTTAGTATCAACACACTTCTTTCCTAGGGAGAGTGTTGATGGGATCTAAAGCCAGGAGAAATGATACCTGAACATCTATTGTCAGGTGGCATCTTTTGCAGATAAATTTGGATTAAACTGGAATAAATTCATGGCCCTGCCTTTTAAAGCTGTCAGTAAAGAGTGTGAGGAGCCCAGCCAAGATGTAACACAAGAATGGATTAGCATCTCACAATCTCCCTGGGATAAAGCAAACTCTAATCTAGCTGTATTCCTGGGACAGAAGTAGGACATCTGAATAATAGAATGCAGTTTGTCATCAAAGCATTGATTAAAGATAACCCAGAGGTTCTGGAGCAATGTAAATGAATGCACCAAAAACCCCTCTGACTGAAATGACAGAAGAGATGATGGAACCTAAAGGATTTTTAGCTGGGAATTGTCATATATTTTGGTCTTCTGGGCCTTGGCCAGATTACTGCTAACGCTAAGAGATCAATCGTTTGATCCAGTTCCATGACAATCAATAGATTTCATGGGCATATTTTATATGTTTAGCAAGTCAGCAGGTGCTGTTTGGAGACAGATTACTCTTATCAATGTGTGCTTGGCCTACGTTCCATTATTTATGTTCTACTCAGATCAATAGACCTATTGACTGACTGAACAAGCTATTTTTTTTTTATCCCCATCATAATAATCAGCTCACTGATGGCTGTATTTACTTTGTTTTGCTGTGTTACACTTTTAACTTCTTTAACTTCACCCAGGAGTTAAAACAGTAGCTAATCCAAGCTCATTTGTTTTCCATCTGGAAGTCCAGGCATACATTTTGTGAATGAAGACACAAATCCTGACAGCCCACACTTACTGTAGTCACTGGGAGGCACACAAGGTTATCTCACAAGCACAGCATAAAGACTCAGATGTCAGTAGATGATAAAAATCTGAGGCACAGGGAAATATTGATAGTGTGCACGCTGTAGCCTTGTGCTTTTGATATAGATGAAAGTAGGGAGTGAGAACATGAGGTCATGTGAGGAAAAACTCTGGTGCTCCAATTTTTGTAGCCACTAGGTTCCTTTATAGCACTCTTTGCTACACCGAAGTCACTGTTGTCTTGGGAACTCCAAAACTCCAGCTTTGTTTACGCCTGTTATGGCCAAACACAGATGGTAAGGCAGCAAACCACTGGTCCTGGGCAAAGGGGAAAAATAGCTTGCTGTATTGTGTGGGGAAGAGGAATGGTGGCCCTTTGAAAGACCTAGGGGCTTGAAGTCGCCAGTTAGAGGCATTATTCAAGGTAATATCAGAGGTCTTACAGAGCTGATACATGGCGGGGAGGGGCAATCAGGCTGGTTTGTGTGGTTGTCCAGTGGGAATGACTGAGGACTGCTTTTTGTCATTCTTCATAGAAGGCTGTTATTAAGACAGCCATTGTGGCTTGCTGAAGATTCAAGTGAGGCAAGCAAAGGATCTTTTTTTTTTTTTNGTTGTGTCAAGGGAAGGATTTGGCAGCAGACAGGCATGCTAGAAAATTGTGAAGTGATGGAGACAAAGCTATACTGGGAACATGGAGTGAATTGAAGGAAACTTTCCTTTAGGCTCACTGAAAAACTAGAAAATAAGTTTGACAGTTATGTCTCTATTTGTTCCTTCTCTAAAATGGATTGCTTTTATCCTCCAGAGATTCTGCAAAAGATATAGGCATGATTAGCAGATGTTTCAGTTGCAAATTTAGAGGGCAAGCTGCCTACTTTATGATTCTTATTCCAGAATCAGCACCACAAAGTATCCATTTGCAGAGAAATTGTAAGGTTTCAGCACATCTTCTTTCCTGACTTTACCACCGGAGCAAACTTCACAGGCTGCAAATTCAGTTTGCAGCACAGCTGAGGGGTGAAAGTATGATGTGTGTAGACAAGATGAAAGAAGTCAGTGGCTCTCCACCTGCCAGCTATTAACTTACATACTTGAGCAAAGCTAAACCACCGACAACATCTAGAGACTTGTATTTGGCATCACTCCTCTTCTGTGCCCTCCCTAGACTTCAGAGAGGCTGCACCTGACCTCTGTATGTGCTGACTCAAGAGGTGCCAAGCAAGCAGTTCAGTAACAAGCTAAGTGGAAATAATTATTTTAATTAGTATAATTGGATTATACCAAAGTGTTTTTTGGGACTGCTGTTCTTGTTCAAACTGTCCTGGCTATACGTCATTCCTAAACCAACAAATTATGTAGGGGTTTAGGCAGGAAAAAGGGCATTGGCTGGAAAAATGCTCTATTTAATTCAGATTTGATATTTAATAACGCAATGAAGATAGTGTAGATTGCAATAGTTTGGTTTTTTCTTTTACTAGGACAGCCAATTGTAATCATGTGCACCTCAGGAAGTAACAAGGTTATAGGTATTATCTTAACCTTTGTTTCTTGTCATCAACAGCTGAAATCCCGTTACCATCAACTGTGAACAGAAAAAGCAAAGCCCCCTGTTTTAAGGGAACTGATGTTTTAATGGGAACAGGTCTTCTTCCAAAGCACTGAAGGCCCGCAGTCAGCATAAATTCTAGAGCTACATAGTGGATATCAGATTGAGATATGCTTGAAAAGTTGGGTACCTTTGATGGTGAAATAGTTGCATCTCAAAAGGTGTTTGACTGCAACTGATTACATCTGCTTTCAATTAGCAAAGGAAATAATGAGCAAATCATCAGTGTTATTTCCTTCCACAGCAGTTTTCGGAGGCAGCCTTCCATAACCTTTCGTACTCGACAGCATATTTTAGCACTAACACTTGGTATGGTTGTTTCTTCTCCGGAGAGGAACTGTGATTCTCGCTAAGGAAACCCAGTGAATGCAATTAATTAATTTACTGTAGAACGGTCCATTACAGCATTTGCTACTTGTAGTTAGTGGCTGAGATCAGTCAGCATCAGCTGTAAGCAAACTCAATTTCAGTATTTCAGCGTTGGTTTCATTCCCTGGCTTCTGCCTGCGTGTTCCTTAAGTTCAGATTGAATTTGACTTTCATGTGCACAGTCCCTTCATTCCTGTAGATCCCCTAAATGAGATTATAATGGATGACACAGCTAATACCTCCTGCCCTCGGTGAGATCATAGCAGGTTACTTGAACAGTACCTGAAGTTCAGATTGTGATGGCCAGAGTAAATGTTTGGTGAAGATAAGTAACTGGATGATAAAACTAAATGCCCATTGCTTATCCGAGGAAACTGAAGGGGGAAAACAGGCTGGGAGAAATTGTAAGAATGGGTTTTTTTCATATGAACAGATGGTATTATATTAAATGTGCTAAGTTTGGGCTATGCTAGAGCCTCTCTTTTTATTACATCCTTAACAGTCAAGTGAACAGGGTTTTACAGGAGTGGAATGTTTTAAGCAAACACTCCTGACCTAGATTTTTCAAAATGGGTGAGCTTGAGGACACTGTCTTTGGTTTATGCCTCATTAACTTAGCCTGTTCCTCAGAGTTTCCATAGAAACTACCTCTTCTTCAGTGACAGATAAAAACTTTTGATGGTTTGAGTAAGAGGAAGGTAGCAGGAGGTACTAGGGCTGAGAATGTGTTACAGAGCCCTAATGGAAGAAGGCAATGAATGAACTTTGAACATAAACAAAGGCGTGATAGTAGAAGACCATAAATGTCAGTGCATTGACAGCTAGGATGATTCAAAGCTACTAAAGGATGTGAAAGTACAAACTTAACAGAGCATGACCTTGTTCTGATAGTTAATGGAGTTAAGCTGGGCTCAGGACAGAATAACAGACATCAGTCTGACTTTCTCATTATGGATGAATAAGCAGAGCTCCAGCCCAGAGTTTCAAATGGGGTAGTGCTGGGAGAGTATTCAAAGGGCATCACCCCTGATGCAGCTTTGTGCATAAGGCACCTACGGTAAGAACGCGCCTCTGCCGTATGGCTGTACTGCACCCACTGCATTCCTGGGCTGCTGTACCTACTGCACTCTCCATGTCACTCTGGGATTAATGGTATGCAGCTATCACTAATATAACTATATGATTGTATTACAGATTGAGCTATTCTTCTTGGCTGATATTTTAAATTACTTGCAGGCTGGTATTTTCTCAGGGCTTCAGAAAATGCAGTCAGCGGTTATTGAGCATTGATGTTCACTGGGTGTTCAGCTCTTAGCTCCTTTTTAAAGCATCACAGCTATAAAACATGGTACAAGCCAAATTTTCCAGCAGTGCTTTCAAGCAGGTGCACGTGGGTTTTTTGTAGCCTTAGCCACTTGGCTTATTCCCTGGCATTGGGTTCCTAGCTATCTCTAGTGCCCTACGAGGAAGAGGTGCAACACAAAGTACTTAATCTGGTTCATCATAGATAGGGGGTGAGGAGCAAAAGTCAGACTTGACAGTTCCACCGTCAAGCTGAATGTAACCTTACATTGATTACAGAGTGATTTTTCTCTTTCTGATAAGGTAAACTCACCACATCTTTACAGTTTCAGACTAAAACATTTCCATTCTGCTTTGAGAAAACTTCTTAAATTTGAATGCATCTTACTAATGTGATCTCATAGTTTGTAAGTCAAAAGTGATATAAAGCATTTAAACTCTTCTCACAACAAAAGATTTTAGCAGTCAGACTGAAAATTACACAAACAGTTGGGTGTTAAAGAATGGAAAGCTGTAGGTGTGATTCTGGCTCTACTACTATCATGGGATTCTGAACAAGTTATCTGATACTTTTCTCAAGTTTCTGTTTTTCGATCTGTGAAGCAATATAATGGTATCTATATTTTTATAAGTAGTTCTTTTAAGGTCTAGTTGAAAGGTCTGCATATGTACTGGGGGCATCTGTAACTATTACTGGCCAAACAACAGGACTAACTACAAGTCAGCAGGTACTGTTGTTTAGTAGTGAATTAGTCCTACTCTTTTGCTCTCTAGCTCGAGTACCTTTTATTGTCTGAATACAGAATTCATTGTAAACAGAACTGAATTGGGCTCCTGAGAGGGGAACAGCGTGTTAGTGCTTGTCTTTCTCTGTCTTTTTGCTTTCAGGTTTAAGTACTGGTTATGTAGCTGGTATATGGAGATACAGAATGGAGGTGAGTCTGGCCCAGCAGCCCGTTGAACACAAGCATCTCTTCCGTGAGATACAACTGGAGGGAAGACTTAATTGTTCATCAACCAAAACAAAGGCCAAAAACCTAGTGCGACAAGTCAGCTTTCCTTCTTGGGCTTTACTTGTGAGGTGCTGTTCATTGCTAGGAGCACCCTTGTGAACTTTCCACCTGCCTTTCCTCAGAACTTGGTCATGGGCAACAAGATCAACTGAGCTAGAGCTGAGGAGCACTGCCTGGCTTGTATTTAAAAAAAAAAAAAAAAAAAAGAAAAAAGTAATCATCACAAATCCGAGGCAATTTGCGTTACCACAGTATCACAAACAGCAAGTTGACACTGTTCTCTCTGCTTTGTATGTGATGGCTTTGCTGTTGTATCTAGCACAGTGGTGAGCTTACAGCTTAGCTTTTTGGTTTGCTCTACCTGTGCGTGCTCCAGGCCCCTGCATTGCTATGCCTGACTTCACTACAGAGGAGTCAACCAGAGATGCAGGCTCCTTCCCTCTCCCTTTCCCTGGGTAGAGAGGAGTTTGGAGCTGGATGCCATTTCTACTCACTTCTGTCTGTCTGTACCAGACTGTAAGGTCGTGGGGGAAGATGGCAGGTGCCAGGCTGGATCGATAGCTCATTTAATCTGTTAACCTGAGAGGGACCAGGTGTTGGTGCTTGTATTGGTACTTGCATTTATAAAGCTGTCTAGGGCTTAATGAAAACATACAGTAAGGAAACTAGAGCTAGTCTGCCTGAGCTGAAGAGTCAAGTGAAGAGGGTAAGTGGGGGTGAACCTGCTTGAGGGAGAAGTTTCTTGCAGCCACGGCCAGTTTGATTGACCTAACACTGCAAGCGTTTTTCCCTTGCCTATTCTTTGATCTAGTGTAGAAAGGTCATTTCAGGGGACTCTTGTTTATCTTTGAGCTTTCAGTGGATCATGAAAGCACAGAGCAGTATAGAGCTAAAATAACATGCATTTATTAAATGTTATGGAGTATGTAGAACTGCAGAGTTACCTGGATTGCATGGAAAGGCCTCTTTCAGTTTATATTTTCATAATTATGTAGGCATGTTTATTTGTAAAAGCTCAATTGCTGTATGCAGCCTTGAGGATCAAATGCTGCTCTCAATCTCATAATCTTAATTCAAATATAGACTTAGATGTTAACATATGTTGCTGAAGCTTCTCAAGTACTTCAGCAGGGTGCCTGGATGTAAAAGGAGGGATAGACACGTGAAGACATGATAAATTGCTAGCCAGGAGTGCTACAAATGGCTGGACTGTACCAGTGATCTTTCAGGGTCTATGTCGCTGTGTTTTTCCTATGTTTTGAACAAACCTTTCCATAGAAATCATTGAATCAGGCCTGTCACCTGAGCACAGTCTTGGCTTAACCACAGACCAGCTGGCCTTCTCTGGTTGCTGGTTCTTCAACTTCAGCATCCTGCCTCTGATGGCACAAGACATGTTCCCAAGGAATACCCCTTCTTCATGGGGATGGGAGTCACTGATGCTCTGATTTCTTGGAAATTGGGATTTTACGTGCACAAGGATTGTGAAAGAGCTATTTTGCCAGACCTCCTGTGTCAGCTGTCACATCCATAGGCAGAAGAGCTCATGCAACACATACCCTCTCAAGTCCCCTTGGGTGGGATCTCCCAAGAGCAGGAATTGGTTAATCCCAGCTTCTCTGCATTTCCAGCAATGCAAATGTCTGTTACCCAAAGGCTATTTAGGAAGAAGCCCGCCATGATAGTGAGTATCGAAAACAACATCTTATGACCAAATATTATGAAATCAGCAGACTGGAAAAAAAAAAACCCAAAACAAAAAAACAACTCGAAGTTGCTGGGGCAGATTCCTCCTTTGCTTTCATGTGACTATCTAGTCTACCCTGACCTGCCAAGTTATCTGAAAGGATGTTATTGTGTGAGCTCAGGACATAAATACTATAGCACCTCTCTCTATTTTCTAGCGTGGGTATCATAAGGAAAACACATACCAGCAGATTGGTGCTGATAATGCAATTCACTGTTATGGCTCTTTATAGGCAGAAATCACTGTGATGATCTTGTCTGAGTTTTGAGAAGATTAAATCTAGGAAACCTTTAGGATCTAGATCTGGGTTTTATTGTTATTTGTTATGAGAAACAAGTACCTGCTATTAAGGGGAGCTGCCTAACTGTATCGCATCTGACAGGGAAAGAAAGTACCTGACCTTCTCTGCAAGACAGCTAAAGCAGAGATTATCCTTAATTATCCTCAATATTTGTCCTATAATTTGTCCTGTGTCAGGGCAGCCATGGCCTGGCCTGAGGTGTGGGAAGGAATGCCCTGGAGGCACACTTCCCTGGGGTGGCCCTGGGAGGCACTGTGTGCCTGCAGCACTGAGATGTACTCGCGGGGTCAAAATCCTTCCCCGGCTTCCCCCTCATTTCTAGAGATTAGTAATCAAGTTGCTGAGCTTTACCACAAATAACCTGTCACCGTCATCTGATGTCTTGCTCTGGGTGCTGCTGTTCCAGTCAAGAGCAGGGCTGAAGCCAAGCCTGCCCTTTGCTCTCATGTGCCACCGGGGTGGAGGGATGGCTCCTGAACCTGGGCACAAGGTCCAAGGGGCTGAGTGGGGACAGGAATGCTGTATTTCCCCATACTCCTCTGCCTGGGTGGAGAGTACAAGTTACAACTGAGTAATCGCAGCCACCCCCAGACAACTCACTCCTTCCATGAAGCTCTTGCAAAGTGTGATTAATTGCATGATAAGGATAGAAAATGGGTCAGAAGTGAGCAATCGCTTTGTGCAGGGGTTAACCATGTGGGTGTCCTTTGTGTGGCCCAGTGCTGCTCACGGTCTCCAGCTGCCACAGATTCACATCATCCAAGACCCCACTGAAGTCAGGATAAGAAAAGGCCTTACCTGTCTTTTGAGATCTCTAAACTTTTGGACTTGGCATTGTAATTCCCTGGAAGCACGCTGTAACTTGCTTTTCTCTTTAATGTTGTGGTGGTTTAGAGTAGAATTGTTTACATCTGCCACCACCAGCCAACCACACTTGGTGCCCAACATGGATGGAAGGTAGGGATAGGCAAGAAGTGAATGTGTGACCACAGTGTAATGAGTTGTACTCATCAGGGTGATATCATCATATTGGTAGCTAAGATTATGAAGATATATTGCCTTTCTAAGAAAGTATTTCAGTCACTAAAGAGTCTGGTTCGACACATTTAATTTCTCTGAGGTAGTGTCTCACCTGATTGTTGAACTGTCCTGGCTAAACATCTGTCTTCTCATACTGTTATAAATGTTTTGGAAACATCCTCTCCTAAGCTATCATGAAAGCATCCTCCCTTTCGTGTCTGGAATTCAGCCCTATCCTGACTGAGCAGAAAGCCTCATTCTTCAGAGCCAAGGAGGAACAGTTTTATTATAAGTTTACATAACTTGAAATACTAAAGGGCCCTAGAATTGGCAGTGTGGAAAACTTCACAACACTATAAACCACTCAGGCTTCAGCACAGAGAACAATTTATCCTTGTCATGTAACTCCACAGCACCAGCAAACAATGCACAGCTCTGTCAGCCTTTCATAAACTTTTTGGTCAATGTGATGAGTTTCTGAAGACATAAAATAGCCCATCATCACCCAGGAAGAGGTATTTTAGACCAGCTTTAAGACAAAGACTTAATCAGAGTTTACTGAGTTATCTCTTCAAGCAGAGTTCTAAGGTTTCATTACAGAGCAGTTGCACCTGTCTAAGTTTAACTGAAGTCTGTACTGTCTTAAGATGTTCAAGTTGTCCTCTGCAGGCCTAGAAACCAAAATCCAGCTGTCAACTTGCAGTTGAAGTAGAAGCTTTCAAGAGCAGAGAGAATTCCTTTGTCTCTATAAAGCAATCACCATGGGCCCTGAAGCATGAGGCTTTCTTACTAGGCTGCTCAATTTTTATTAAGATCCAGTGAATTAATTATACCAAAATTCACTGTTTTCTTTCTAAAGACTTTATTGAACAATTTTCCCCAGAGCTTGCTTATATCTACCAAGCTCACGGGGTAATTTTAATCAAGTCCTCTCACTTTAACTGAGATCTGCCAATTTTGCAGATTCTCAGTGTGAAAGGTGTCATGGCCAGCTAGGAATTGCCTCAGGATTTCATGATTGGGAAGAAAGTAGATAGTCTAGGATCTCTTGGAGAAATGAGGAATGCATTTTGTGCTTTTGTGTGCTCTGGGAAAAACGAGGCTGAGACTGGGATCAGGGTCCCACTCCTTTGAGTTGCAACAGCTTATAATGTAAGTTCTTTAAGTGATAATGTTATTTAGAGTAAGTAAGTACTCTAAATACTCTGGGAGAGAGATGAAACCAGAGGCCTAAGAAAGGTAAATTCTTCTCTTAGTCCAGGGAAATTGCAAGGGATCCCAGGACTCTGAGAGACCTTTCTAGGTCACCAATTCAATCTGTTCTAATAGAGCACTTTGTTATCATTTCCCACAAAAATATTCTGCCACTTGTGTACCACATTGCTGCACAGCCTTCAGAAACCTGCTGGTGCCATCACTGTGCACTTGAAAGTAGACATCATACATCAGTGGCCACTGCCTGAGAACCCACCTACTCAATGGCTTCTTGACCCAGTTGCCTCAATGGATACCAGAGGACAGATTTTCCTCAGTACAGGTCTACCCATCCTTGTTCCTCCCGCTTCAAACTAAATTAATGCGAAGAAGAATGTAAGTGTCCACATGAGGGAGGATTCGCGAGCAGGGACCACGCTGTAAGTCTTGTCTATATTAGCTAACTCCTAGGACAAACCCTGAGACACAGTCCCTTCAGATCAGCTTGATGTGCGTGCGCTGGCAAAGTATCATGGATGCTTAGGCAACTGTTATCAGATCTCTGTTTATAAGTACAAGATTTTGAATTTGGCTTGAGTGCTTAAACTCACTAGCAGGCAGGCTTCCCCCCCCTCCCCCAGCAAAAGCACAATAACAACCACCACGAACAATCACTGTTTCACCTCTCCCACATTAGCTATTAATAATGTTAATTTACTTCCTTTGAGAGATACCATATGTTCCCCTTCCTGATCCCTCTACAGGCATAAGAAAAAACTAAGGAAATTAGAGAGACTCCATAACACTGATGGCAACATCCAATGTCTTATCAGGCTTCCTGTTGTTGGGAGTATTGTTTTCCTTTAAAGATTAATATTTACAATGGTTACTTAGTTATCTTAGTTCATTTGGTGACCATTAAAGATTCCAGCCCTGAATGCGATGAATGAACCTCCTTTTATTTGTCCTTGATGACTTATTTGTCTTGTGCCTCGTCTGGCTGAAAATCAAGGAAAATAATTATCGGGTTGGGCTTTTACTGCCATTTCATATGAGGGCTCAAAGTGCGTGTTTCTGTTTGTTTTAGAAGAGGAGTCCTTAGCCGCTGCTTTTGCTGATGTGTGCATATTTAAGAATATATGTTTTTTGATTAGAAGCAAAGTTAAAATAGGTATTTTCCTCTCTTTTTTTTCTTAAGTTACATGCCTGGTTTTAGTACTCCTTGGGGTTGAAAACAAGGATGTTTCACATTTCATCCACAACTGCAGCAGCAGCCATATAGGCTAACCAGAGCAGTCCCTGAGGGGACAGAAAAGGCTGCTGTGCAGGGGCTGAAGAAGTAGTGGTCCAGCTCAAGGTCTGTCCATAGTTTCCCCCTGTGCATCAGCTGAAGTTCAGAAGGGTTTCTCAGTAAGAGTAAAAGATAGTCATTTTTCTCTTGTATTTGTCAATGGAAGCCCAGAGGCACAGCAGGTAGTGGTGACTCAGTGTGACACAGATGGGTGTCTCAATCCAAGTACCTGCTTCCAGAGCTACAGAGACATTTCTAGGCCTCTTCTAGGCATTAGAGATTTTGAAGTCACCTTGAGTTGTCTTTGTCCCTGCTAAACAGGAGCACAAAAATGTTGTTGTACTCAAAGCGGTATTAGACCCAGCCCTGAAGGACACCACCAGAGGCAAATGTGGCCCATATTATGGATTGTTGCATTCTAAATTTGTGCCAGGTGTAGCAGGTGAGTGTTTGCCAATATGTCCTGCTTTTCTTTTCAGCACAGATCAAAGATGCGCCTTGCCTTCCCTGGAAGTGGAAGCTCCTGTCATCTTAGCAACAGCTGTCCATAATCCTTAGAATGGATTAATTTCCATCTCTGACCACGGAGCACACACAGGTGCACTTATAATGGTGACCCCCGTGCTGAACACCTCACCACATACCTTTTCTACCCCCAGCCTTTAGGTATTTTCTTGAGCAAAGTTCTCTGGACCCCAAAGACCAGGGTTAGTCAGGCCTGCTTGCAGCCCAGGGGCACAGAGGACTCAGCGTGGAGTGATGTGATGATCGTTTTGCAGCCTGTCTGCACACTCTGTGTGAACCACCAGACCCTCATGAGCAAGCCCATTCTCAGACACACTCAGCTCCTCGAGAAAAGGATAATTTATAGTCATGACACTTCCAAGGTTTCTCTCTCGTTTTTCTCCCTCTTACCCCTCCCAGTGCTTGCCCTCCTCCCAACTGGTGAATATGGGACAGACCATCCCATCTTTTATAGGGGGAGACCGGTTTTCTGGTTTCCTTGCAGACTGCTGTCTCATCCTGAAACTGCATATTTTATGTGCTTTTTATAATGAATTCATTTACACCGTGACAGATGTTTCTGATATGATAAGAAACATGGCCTAGGGGCCTGTGGCGCTGTAGAGCCACTCATGTGCCTCACCTGAATTGCAAATGAGATACTGCTTTCTTATCTGTTAAAAAACATGAGCAACTGCACATATAAATAATATGCCACCAACTGCCAGCTGTTTGTGCCAATGACATTAGTCTTAAAAGAATAGCTGCCCCCATCATCTGTTCTTTTCCCTCTTGCAGAAAATCTGGAGCTCTTTTGCAAGTGCAGCAGAAAAGATTTTTTTTTTTTCCCTCTCTTTAAGCTGCAGACAGAGCAGTTATTTTAAAATTATTATGTATGAGCAAAACCAGCTTCCATATTTATGGCACAGGTATTACCTGATTTTTCTTTTGTATTTCCTTGTGTTTTCTGCATATTTTTCTGGACACAAAAGTGTCAAAGCTGCTTTCTGTTTCTTGGTAAACCCTTTTTACAGAGCTCGCTGTCTTTCAGTGGTTTCAGGGTTTCAGTTCTGAATGGTATGGGAGAAAGTTCCTTAGTGTTTAAAAATATTTTCTTTTTTTTGAAAACATGAAAGAGAACAGAAAATAACTTTTCTCTTAAGGCTTGTAAAGCTGTGGGGTTTAGATACCTTGAATTTAGAGTGAAGGTAAAACCACTTCGAAAATCCCAGGCACAGAAGCAAGTAGGCTGCTTACTTTACTATTAAGTAACTTTACTGTTAAGTAACCTTTACTATTAAGTCTCACAATCAGCAGAACTTAGAAGTACAACAAGGTGAAGTTGTTCTGGTTATTGATCTACTTGATATTTTATTAGGGTAAACCTGAGAAACATTTTTCAGCATTTTGCCAGCTCTAGGAAGAGGTGTATTTCTGTTACAAGTGACCTTCTGGGGGAACTTGACTGTGGGGACGTGATTCATTGGCAGCCTGCTGGTGACAGCCTTGTTTCTATTGTTCTAAAACTCTGGTTTCACATTTCTCCTGTTAGATAAGCTGCAACCATTAACTACACAGTGAGCTACAAATAAAGTGTGATGTAATAATTAAGCTTATTATCTGATTGGCAGCATGAGGCCACTCTTCCAGGTTAAGGGTTTGAGGAGACTTTTTTTTTTTTTTTTGTTTAACAAAACTTTGCCTTTTATTACATTTCTGAAAGCATTGTACTCCCAAAAGATAAAATATGCTTTTAGAAGCTGCAGTGTATATATAGTGTGAGCTATAAATAGTCTGGAGCTAGTTCTGCACAGTACCAGTGTGCAGGGATATTAAGGGCAGATTCTGATCTTTATGGTTAGACTGGGGCTACTGAGACACCAGTTTAAAGCAGTGTCTTTGAAATATAATACAGTATGTTCAGATTCACACCAAGATGAGAGTCTGGCTGGGGGTTTTAAATGTGTTATGAAGAATAAAGATGTTTAGCAGCTTCAGCTTAATCTTAGTTTTAGTTGGAGATTACATATCAATTTCCTGAACTATTATTTGGGACTAATACCAAGGCAAATGAATTTACTCTTAAATGAGGAATGGCTT
Organism: Nycticryphes semicollaris; assembly: GCA_013400055.1. NCBI lineage: Eukaryota > Metazoa > Chordata > Aves > Charadriiformes > Rostratulidae > Nycticryphes > Nycticryphes semicollaris. Next base: position 499,996 of record VXBJ01003496.1, read on the forward strand.
GGTAATCATGCTAGCTGAAAAATAGGTCTATGTACTCCCACAGCTCAGCTGCTGTAAATGGATGTACATAGGATTCAGAAACGGTTGCTATTCAGCTCCTTCTGAGGGGAAGATGACTTTCAGCAATTGAGTGATTTATGATAATGTTGATATTCACGCAGGCTATTCAGCTGCCAGGATAAAGACCACAATGGCTGATCAGTCTCTTTTTCTTCACGCATAAACTGGTTGCAGGCTGACATTGAAAACAAGTTCTCTGGCTGGAGCGTTATCTCCTCTGCCACAATGGAGTGGGGGCTGTGGGGATGGGGGAGAAGAAGAAAAGTACCTGTTTATAATGGGCTATCGACCATGTGTTATCTCTTCTGCTGTAAAATCTTAATGAGACAAAGCATGGTACTATTACTAAGGGTATACAAGTCAGGGTCAATGGCAGGGTATTAACCTTACTTAGCAAATTTGTGATAAATGAAAAAGATTTCTCGTTTCCGTGAGGAATTTCACGACAACTTCTAATAGTGTGTGAGAACTCACTGTCTCCGCTGTATCCACTCTCACATTTGGGCAGCAGGGAGGTGGGCTCTTTGCACCACTTCCCTGTGCCCTAGAACTTCAACGTAGTTTTGAGGCCTAATTCTGGGTGCCTAAATCCTTTTAGTCCCTCAGGTACACCTGAGAGAATGAGTCAGGCCACCTACACAGTGATGCTCGAGGAGGAGGAGATGAAGACTGCCAGGCCTTGGCGGTACATGGCAGATGGCTGCGTGGTCAGCCCTGCTGAAGCATTTTGGTGTTTAGTTCTGTGGCAACTTGCTGTGCAGGATTCAGTAGAAAAGCTTCTGCTCGTGATAGTGACTACCTAGCATCTTCTGGAGTGTTTGCATGAGGCCTGTGGAGGGGTCAGACATAACTGAAGATGTGTAGCTTCCTTCGGGGATGATTTTTGCTCCAAGATTTGCACTTTTAGGCATCAGACTTCCTAGTAACTTTACCAGTCTTTCTTTCACCAACTCCTCAGTCACTCTTGTCGCAGGACTCTTAGTCTCTCATATACTGTAGAAAAGGTGCAGGAAAGGCAAGAAGAACCCACTTTGTGTACCCCTTCCAGCCATTGCATGGGGGCACTGCAAGTGGGCCATACTGAAATGCACCACAGTGGGGCCCATTGTGGGCACTGGGAAGGAGAGCATATCTCAGAGCTGTCTTCAAGGTGCTCCAGTTCATGCCAGAGGAAAGGAAGGGACCTGCAATGATTCAGAAATCACTTGGTCCATTCTAAAACTGCAGTGCCCCCCTTCCTATCTTTGCTTTGCGTGTGCAAGAGGATAGTTGTGAATAGGAAGCTGCCCTTCCACAGGTACGCGGATGCTCTCAGACCAGTGACACACAAATCTGGAATTAATAAAGTGGGAGATCTAAGAGCACATCGGTGCAGCTCACTTGGATCCCATTGCTGTGAGCTCCTTTCACAGCCTTGGGGCACAGCCAGGCAATTAGCCAGGGGTGAGGGGAGTCCCTGCTGCTCTTCCCAAACAGTGGCTGAGCCCAACCAGCATTGTCTGCCACCCTCTTGGGTTTAGCTCTGGCTGTGTCTGTCCCCATCTGTTAGGTTAGTCTGTGTCCCCTGACATGTCTCTATGACCTCTTCTACAGAGATGCCAGGTATAATCCCAGCACTCCCTTCTAATTCTACACCCTCATCCTGTGAATATCTTAACTTCTGGCAATCCACAGACCCTTTATTCTGCCTGGTCTGTTTGTTATCAAGAGCCCTGGAGCACAAACTTCCAGGTGAGCACCTTTCACTCCTTATTCTTAGTTCTGGTGCTGACTGTGGAAACGTCTCCCCCTGTCTTCAGTCTGTTCCAGGCAGAGAAGGGAATTTCTGTGACAGGCATGGCTCTGTTATTTGTCTAGGCAAGTCTGAGTATTTTCCCAAAGAATTTGTGAAATACTGTCTGAATGATCAGTGGCACAAGCATGTGACTCCAAGTCACTGGACAGCAAGCTATTTAAAAAAGCATCCACTAAAAAAGCAAGTCTGAAAGACTATCCAGTGTTAGAAAGCACTTAATTTAGAGAAGTGCCCATCTCATGAGAGTCATGTCATAAGGCAATATTGCAGCATTCCTCAAGGGTAGCGCACAGAAATAGGTTCCGCTTTTGTGCATGACACATGGATAATGCTACACTGAATGTAAATGTGTTCAAATACCCATGGCCTGTGGTCTCTTTGTTTTTGTTTTTTTTTCTCCCCTAACTACTTCATGCCACTATTGCTGGGCTGTTCTGTTGGTTCATACAGTCTTGTGCACTGTGAGTTTCAGGTTCCCTGGTCATCTCTTGGCATTCATGCCTTTCAGCACCTCCAAAGAAAGTTGTCTTAATTTCATCAGGCTCCAGGTTTGTAGGATCATAGCCATTTCCCACATGTGGATAAAGTGTTTCTATCTTTGGAATTGAAGACTTGGTGTCTCTGTGATCTGCTATCATCATACAATATAGCTAAAGTTCTTACTTTGAGAACTGGGGTAGTAAGACTCATGCTGATGCCCAGTTGCGCTCATTTTCCATATGTCTGTTTTCTGCTGGGCTGGTTTAGGGAATAATATGCCAATAAAGGACAAGAAGTAAAAAAAAAATGGTAAATTATTCCTTTTACATCGTTGTTATTTCAAAGAGTTCATCTCTTCTTTTCAAGGACTACATGGATTTTTCAGTTGTACAAATACCTTATTTTGTATAGATCCTTTCCCTTTGACATATGGAAGATCACACAGGAGGCCCCGTGAACTTTCTGAAAGGCATTCTTACTCAGAATTACAGACTTTTAGTTAATTCCCTTGCCATTTGCAAGGTTCTTTCATGAGCTGGTTTTTTTTTCCTCTATATGTAGTTTATGTGGTTAATGGGCATAGATTCAGAACTGTTATATGAGTGAAATAAGCAAACATGGTTATCTTTCCTGTAATAAATTGAGCAGAATGTGTCCTTTAGCATCATCTTGTGTACAGTCCTTGGCAGTGGGACCGCTACCAAGAAGTGCCAGCTCAACTCTCATTTCTCTGGGAGGGCTGTCGGAATGGCCAGCAGAGTTCATCTTAGACTTTCTCTTCATCCCCTGCTTTGCAACTGCTCTGTGATTACATGCAGGGCTTCTCTTTTTTCTTAATTTATTTTTTTTTTTAAAAGCACTTTCATATCTTACATACCTTCCCCAAATTATTCTTTTTATTTGTTTTTTTTTTTTTTTTTAGGGTAGGCCTTTTGGTACTCTGAAAGGTACCCTTTTGGTACCCTGAAGTCTGAAACTTATATTGAACACATACATAACTGCTGGAGTCTTCTGTACACTGGCAGTGGCAGTAGATACCTGTAGACATTTTGTTGCATGAACCATTATGTCTTTGAAAGTTATGATGGAGATCTAGCTGAAGTACATTCCCTTATCCTTTGACATCCACTTTTTCTAAAAAAATATTTGTCAGTGTCATATCCTAGTTGATTGATAAAGCATATGACCTTGCTACTAGAAAAACATCCTGAATGTATCTTTGATAGGATTGAGCATTACTACCACCACTTCCATATGCTGTTGGTTTCTTTGGATCAGCAGGAAGAGACTAAGTATTAGCTGAATAGTCTTGTAATCTTCAAGAGAAGAACCTCTGTTCCACATTGTGGGAGTCTTTCTTAAAAGGCTCCTTTGTTTTCTTGGATGTTTTACAAATGTTGCACCTGTACATGAGAACTTCATCCAGATATGAAATATGCACTTCAAAGTGTGCTTCCATACACCACTGCAATAAGAGCCTGTGTTTGATAAACTGAATGGGAGTCTAACCTGACTATGCAAACACTATGTAGCTACAATGGCTATGGTGCAATTAGTTTTTCAGCCCTGAACCTCTGATAATGAGCCTTTTCCTCAAAGGAGAGGATTAATCTCCTACACTGGTCAAAATCTCAGTTTTCTACCTGCTTTGTTTAGTTAAATTCCATCTAGTTTATGCAGAGTTGGGGACTAGCAACCCTTCTTTAATGTGCATTACCAGGATGAATAAGATTATTTTGAGTTTTGGCATCTCTTTTCCGTTTAACAGTACAGTTCTTCCTTTCTGTTGAACATTATTCATGAAGATGCACAGTTTCTTATCATGAGGTTGGATTAGTATCTGCAGATTTGGGAACTGTCCAATGCTCCATCCTCTCTGCCAAAATTTTTAATTCCATTCTAGTTGAAGAAAACCCAATTTTTTTTTTTTAAAGGCAAAATCCAAACACAACCAGACAACTCCCCACAAACCTGAAATACTCTGTCCATGTGAACCCCCCTGACTGAAACTGGAGAAGTCTTGGGCAGATTTTTCAGAGTATACTCAACTCTGTAGTAGTAACCAGACCAGCTTCTCAAACCTGATTGCTTTGACATCTCCACCAGTTTTCCATTTCATAATGGCACGCAAGAGAGGCAGAAGGCAAACCTGACCTTGGTGCACTTTTGTAAGCCCAGCGTGTCAACAAAAGCCAGGAAGAAAGAGAAAACAACTTGCAATTCAGTAGGGATGAGCAACCCTTCTGGAAGTGCTGTACAGTAGCAACAAGTGATAGTCTCATGCAAATCATTACAGGCCCAAGCAGAAACTTCTCCTTGCTGCTGATGTGCTCTGGCACTCAGCAAGTTTCATTCTAACAAAACACAACCTCATTTTCCTCATTCATTGGCCTGCACTGCCAGGCCGTGGGGCTTTGCCCTCATATTTGAGGGAAGGAGAAGCCCTGATGTTGGCTCCAGTGGCTGCCTTTCATGCTGAAACCTTTTCAGCCTCATTTATTTTATTGGCAGCGGCTAAAGTCAGATGTTTAAAACATGTATGGGGACTGAATAATTGCAAAAAGGGGTTGTACCCAACTGCCTTGTGTACTGACACGTGTCTGAGTTGTGCAAAGCCACAGACCCCAAATGTCTTTCCTCTGTCTCCTCTACTGGTCTTCAGTAACTTGATCCCCCTCAACTGTGTGGATGGTGGTGAGTCCTTTCAGAGATTCATATGAACTGGTTCCCCCTGGACTTAAGATTTATATTCTGGGTTCTCTAAAGGCAGGTATGAAGGCTGGCTGCTCCCAGGTGCTGCCACTACTGCTAAGCTTCCACTTTACATTCCCCAGATTCCAGCCTGGTGTGTCTGGGCAGATATCTCTTGGCTGTTTAAATTGAAAAACAATAACACCACAATACTCTGAGGTCAAATAGAAAGTTAAACAATTGCTTTAGGCTTAGAGTAAGAGAGTAGCATGAGAGATATTCTGTGGGCAGCAAAGCTAAAGGATCTGGCCTTTAGTGCAGGAACAGAACCCCCTCTATGGAGACACGTAGGCTGAGTAATGATATGATGCGAAAATAAGAAAAAACAGGTAGTTGAAAAGTTCCCAACATTTTTAATTCCAGAGAAATTCCAAAGCAGGACCAGCTGCAGCAAATCCCAACTGCAAATGTTCTGAAAGTTTAACATCTTTAGTAGTGTTTTCAAGATCTGTTCAGACCACCTTGTCATAGGTTCCTCCCCCCCCCAGCATACACCCTTTTACTAGTAAGGGAAGATGACAAAGCAAAGTTAGAAATCTGAATATTAAGAATTTCACTAACCACACATTCTCAATGACTGTAATCAGAAAGACAAACCAATGTGCAGCAAAGCGGCTCTGAGAACTCATCCAGTTGCATGTGGGTGTGAGGATGTGTGGTATCCTCACACCTACGGTGTGGTAGATGAAACCATGTTATGTATAAGGAGTGATTTGGGGGTAATAACTGCATGATCGTGGCAGTCGCGTAGAAAAAATGATGTTTCCAGACCTTGCAGAGAAGCAAAATCCCTGCTTCATCCAGACACAGCTGAACTTTGCAGCCAAGTGCTTAATGCCATACCAGGTCAGTTGGGATATAATTGTCTCTAACCAGAACAGTCAAAAGTTACCGAGTTCACTATCTGCGGGCTGAGTGACACCCAGAAATTCTTTCCAGACTTACAAACAAGCAAAGAGACAAGTTTGAACCTGAACGTCAGGGTAATCACACCACTCAGGAGCATAAACAAACATGGCACTAACTGGAAAATTATTCTTGAGGCATCACTTTTGACTGATCCAGACAAGGAGTTTCCAAAGTTAGGGTCGCGACCCCAAGGAGCGCTGATAGAAGAGAGGTCACAAGCCCGGAAATGAGTTTGCAAGCCGACAAGCTTGGGAACTGCTGATGTAGGCAGATGAATGGTCATGTCAAGGGGGTCTCCTTGGAATACCCTTTTTCCCCTCTCCTGCCTCAGAAACAGTAACTCGAGCAAGTTTTAAAGCTGACAAGCCTTGCCTGTTTATAGCACCCTGCTGTGTTTTTAAAAGTAGACCTCTGGAAGTGAGCCCGAGATGATTTAGGAGATGGGAGCGAGGAAAGCTCTGGAGGGAAGGATGTGGGACAAAGAGAAGGGGAGGAGAGGCAAGTCTGTGGGAAATGGGGTCTGCTAACCAACAATAAGATTCAACAGTGTTGAGGGGAAGGGATGGAGGCTTTTTAAGTTTGTAGTGACATTTTAGAGTCTAATTTGGAAGGTGAAAATCCTCTCCCAAGAGTTTTGATGAACACACGCTGCTCTTCCGTGAGAAGTCCCTAGTGCTGAGCTGGTTATCTTGCTGTGGAAGATAACCTGGGTTTTGGTGGAATTGATGAGCGGTAGGTGTAAGGTCTGTAGAGCTAAGGTTTACATAGGAATAAGGTAGTTGTCTTTGAGTGAGTCTCCAAATGACCTCTTTTAGTATCCTTGTGTTTCAAAAGCTACTAAAGGTGGGCCCTGAATTTACACGTGTTAAGAGTAAAACACTGTTATCAGAATTTCAGTGGCTTCCTTTATAATGCTCATACTATGAAAAAAAAAAAGTGGAAAAGACACTAATTTTCTGATCTGCTTGTAATTTATGATACTAATTTTATATATTGTCACTATGAAGAAAAACCTTTTGAATTTTGAGAATGTCTGGTAAAGATCATTGAATTCTGGAGATTTTTTGTGACAGCAGTAATAAGTGGATGTTAGTGGTGTAAATGTTCAGCCCAGACTGGGGACTCATGGTGCCTCAGTTGCTGATGGGAACCCTATTTCTTGGAAAGCCCCACAGAACCACCTTGTGAGCATCAGGTTGCTGTCACACCTCCTGTGTCTGGGACTCTGCAGTATGAGTCTCTTTGTAGTCAAGCCTCTGAGGTTTGTGGAAACCTGCTGAACTCTCTTCTGGAAGCCACTGAAAATAAACAGAGTGCTGGTAATTTAGGTGGGCTTTTATAATACCAAACTAGTATCGGTTTAAGAGGAGCATCAGCAACGTGAAACTGGTATCTTGAACAATCCCAGAGCATGGAGGATACAAGCAATAGATTTGGGGCAATTAGGAGGGAATATAACAATAGCACAGGTGCAAGTCAGGTGTGGAAAATGGGCTTGGAATTTGATAAACTGGCACAGACCATCACTGAAAAGCAAACATTAGGTCTGTGTGGTGCAACACCTAATAGTGGCTACGTGCAGAGGTAAAGTCAACACCATTGTATGGTACTTATTTAATAGTGTTGCATTGAGAGGTAGTCACAGACAGGGAGGTTTTTGCAGCCAGTGAGCTTCCTGGGTGTTGTTTCTCAGGCTCAAAGATGGAGGGACTGGTCCTGCTCCAGTGCTGAGTAAGGTGCTATACAGAATCAAGTTGCCTGTGTTCCCCGAATCCTGTTACAGGGATGAAAATATTGACCCAGAGCCACAGATACTGGAGAAAGAGGAAACCAGGAGATAGTGTTGTGAGCGAGACCCTGAGAGCAAGGAGAAACAGGATTTCTTGAGCTTTAAACCCACTGGTGGGGCAGACCTAGGGACTTCTAAGCAAGGAAACTCTCTGCTGCTGCTTGTTTCTAGCTGGACAAAGACTTTGAGAACTTTTTCATGACTAAATCTATGCCAGCCTGTACAGCTTCAAATAGGAGCTAATTGGTCAAGCAAGTGATGCCTAATCTTTAGGTCTCTGTGTCAAGGGCTCCGGGAGCTTTGCTTTTCAAAGTTCTCAATTTTGTAGGATGGTCCAGGCTGAATTTGTAGGTAAGACTCAGTTAAGGCTTTTATGTACATATTCCTGAAGTGCAAGGCATAGATATTGTTCCCAGATATGCTTCAGACACGATCAGATTGGTGCAGAACCAGCCCCTATCTCCAGTTCTCTTGATCTAGCGTGGACCAGCCTCCACAAGTTTCTTTTCAGGGTTAAACCAAGCCTTTGGTTGGTTTGAGAAACTTGAGGTTTTATTTTCATAATTACCTTTCATTTTGGAGCTGCCCTTAAGGCTATTTGGAATCCATTGAAACATGCTGAACTCTAAATCAGAGGTTTCTGTATTTCGCGTCAAATACACAGAAGTGTGAGTTTTCTGCTCTGATCACGTGGAAGTTGTTTTAACTTCTAAAGCATACTATGTTTTCTTGTAAGAAACTGATGACTTCTGTTAATGCTGAGCTCAGAACATATAGATTCAGGCTGGCTGGTTTTTCACATCAAAGCATGTGACTTTAGTTTCCCAATCAGTTCCCAAATACCATTTTCCAGTCTGCAAAATAACCCAGGGGAAAAAAAGTACAGATCTCATCGCGATGCTTGAAATTGTCATAGTTTTCACGTGCGACTAGTGATTACGTAAGGTAAAGAAAGGGACTGGGGGCATGTTACAGGATATTCATGGCCAGCTTGTGTCACGACTCAAGTGATTGTCAGCTTTAGTACAGCAATAATGCAGCCCTGTAGCTGACCATCTCTTTAGGGACACTTCATCCCCAATGTGCTTCTATTAGTAGATTTGTTTGGGTTTTTTCCATGATGCTATCTGTAAACATCTCAAGGTACATGGCATCCTCTGTGCTGGGAAATTTTTCAAGAGCACTAATAGGGATTTTTGATTCTCGAATGTAGTCTAACTACTCCTAGTCTTAATTCTTCCTGTTACTGTTGATTATAGAGCTCGTCTCTGTGATGGCACCCTTAAAACAAGCTGTTATCAGGTTCACATGTTGGTTGAGGCTACATAATGTAAGAGCTCATTTCTGTCCTCCTAACAGAGCTCCTACCTACCAAAGGCAACCTTTCCTGGACAAAATCCACCCCTGTTATCAGCCTATCCAAAACTTGTAAGTCTTCAGAATAAGTCCATGACCCAGAACGTAATGCTCCCAGTTGAAAGCCAGGCATGATAAAAATGCCGGAGAAAAAGTATGAAAAAAAATAAGGGGCTCTTTTTGCTACAGGCTGTCATGGCTGTAGAAACAGATCAATTCACTTAATGAAGCACTATTTTCTGTTTGTAGGCAGCGGACTTTTTTTGTATTCCAGTATTAACTTAGCTTCTCCTAAGGAGCCTGTAACCTTTTAATCTCATTATGTATGGATTTGTGTATGTGAATGTGACATACGAATTTGTTACCAAGATACTATTTGAAGCAAACATCCTAGGGCTTTCCAAGTTGGCAAGTTGATGCTGATTTCTGAGTCATCTCAGCCCAAAATATTATTTTGTATTTTTACAACATTTTGGACTGCAGAGGGAACATCAGCCATCCTACCTGACTGATGCTATCGGGTGCTTTCCATTAGTTTCCTAATGTATATCCTAGAGACAGCCAGACACACACATAAGTCTGTATCTGAATCGCACTGAAATTAAATGGGATTTGTTTTAGTTTATCAGAAAGGTGGAGCAGCTCAGCTAACGCCAGCAACTGATCTATGGCAGGATAAGGCCTTGACAAGTTCTTTCAAGCCTGATATAACATGTGACATCTTATCTGTTGCTTTCCTCATCTCCCTTCTCCTTTCCTCTTTCCTGTAAATTGCCATCTTTTCTTTATACAAACACATACTGCTACACAGAGATTTTTCTGCTGCAGCTGGTCCAGTGTTGGAACTGGGCAGGCTGAAGGCAGATCCAGGCATGGGCAGTATTTCCAACCCAGAGACCACCAATGGTCTGGGTGGGGTCTACCGTGTGTCATAGTTTCTGTTGCTTTGTTATTCCCTTGTTTCTATTTTTATATAATAGCAACTACTAATTAACGACTTGTTAGCTAGTTCTGAGAGTTATCCTGGAACATGGCCCTTAATAATGGGGGATTGATAAATGGCAGGGAAGTCACTTCCAGTCCTGTACTCCTTCAAAGAATCCTTTAACAAGGATTTAACAGTATTTCTTGGTGCTGCATAATATCTATTTCTGAATTGCAGCTGCAGCTGAGGCTTTCTTTTTTGTCCTGCTGGAGCTACTGAGATGGTTTCGTATGACGGGGAGTATGTTCAAAGAAATGCTAAAATATGTTGAGCAAAAATATATTTCAAGTATTTCCACCCAATCTGAAACATGATTTCTCAAGATCTTGCAAAGTGTTTGTAGCGCAGCCAGCTGCAATATTAATGGTACTTTACTGAGAAAGCACCAGAGCCCTGTAACTCATGTAATAAATGAATTGTAGATACCACTCTCAGCACAAATAATTAGCAGGATTTATACCATGCTCCCCTCATAAAGAATGAGTCAGTTCTCCCACGCTCTTGAGCATGCAGAAATTCTTGGAGAAAATGCAGCTGAGTGCTGTGAATTATTATAATTTCATTTAAGTATTTTCTGTTGTTGTTGATGACAACGTCATCAGAAATAATGAAATCCATGAAATAGCATACCTTTGTGCCAGCAATGGTCAAGCTTTGTAAAGGAAGGTTATGGTTGAATACTGCAGTTTCAGACGATTAGCATAAATTAAGAAAATTATTTTCATAAACATTTTTTTTTTTGCAGAGTTTGCAGAGAAATACCTCACTTTTAGTTTCCAGCAATCAGAAAGTGAGAATCCTACACATGTTTACAAGCAGGGGAAGCTAAACTTCAGGAAGTCACATGATTTCCAGTAACCCCATATATAGACATTTAGATGATGAAAGCAATGAAAAAAAAGAACTTGCCGTTACGAGTCTCCTGAAGCTGATGTGTATTATCTCTGTGTAGCCATGCTCCCCTGTGTATGGCACAAGGCTCTATCCCTCTGTTCCAAGAATTTATATCACTAGATATTTCAGAGAAGTCACAGTCCCAAACTGAATGTGTGGTAGCTGATACAGGGGGCACTTTTCTTTGGGAGCTCCCAGCGACTACATCCAGTAGAAAGATAAGTACAACCCCTTGTGTACCTGACTGTTAATAACTAAGTAAATAAGCAAATCTCAGGTAAATAACAGTGTATCAGAAGAAACAATTTTATCAGAAGTAGAAAAGTACAGTCTAGCATAGAAAGGGTCTGCTGTTAATTAATAACTCTTAGATGTGCATTTGGTACCAACTCTTCACCTCCTGTTATTGCCAAATGACTACAAAACCTTGCTGCTTCCATCTCCCATAGAGGATGGTATAGCTAAAAGTAGATATTCTGAAATAATATGATATATCTTTGTTGGATAAATAATGCAAAAATATTATTTTGTTGTCTATCTTGCCTGTATGAGCTGAGGTTCTTGTTCAGTTCCAATGAAACCGATTAATTCCTCAGGTCTGAGATGTTTCTGTTGTCTCCTCTTGATTCTTCCTAGGTACCTCTGAGTCAGATCCTGTGTCCTGAGGTGCATGTGCTTTCTTTCTCTCCGTATACCTGTGGGGAAGGTGTTTCTGCAGGTCAGTGGGATTTGTCTCTGCAGATTCCCAGGGCTATGGGTAAAGGGGAGTTTGGAAACTCTGAACAGAATCATTATATCAGATATGATCCAAAAGTGCCATGTGTTTTCCCTTCAGAGAAGGGAGCTGTGCTAAGTTGCAATAAAAGAAATTGTGGGATTTTTGGAAGGGATTACATGGCACAGGGAGAAAGCAATGTGTGTTGCAAGTGGGTAGATCCAGCCCATGGGTACCATATGTTTTGAAATCCTTGCGGTCTGGATAGTGACCAGCCAGTTTTTTTGAGCCTGAGGCTCCCAGCTCCACCCCACAGAGCAAGGAGTTCCTGCTGCTGTAGAGCCCAAAAAGTGCCTTAGCACCCTGGAGCCTCTCTGCTGCTTATTGACATACAAATACAAATGGAGCACCTTTGGAACAGGACATTTACAAAGAGAACTGGAGGTCACTGCTGCCCATACCCTGCTTTTCTGCATCATTAGACTTCACCAAAATCTATGTTTGAAGTGAGGATTTCTCCCTGTCATACCTTGGGCTGATGAACTCTGGAGAGGAGGGAGCCTGGCCAGCGTAGAAGAGTCAGGCTGACTGCTGGATGCAGAACAAGATCTGAAATACAGGGATCAGGAAGGCAGAAACTTTTGTATTACATGGCCTTTCTGTTTTTATAATTAAGATATCCATATGATTGAGTGCCTTCTTTCATAATACAACCCTGTGACAGCTGCCAAAACTACTCCTTCAGAGAAGGTCTGCAGCCAGTTATCCAGATAATGAAGAAGGGCAGGGAGAGAGAGGGGGGATACTACCCAGATCTAGTGCAAAGCATGTGCCAGTGACTATTCAGAGTGTTCATCTTTTAAAATGTGGAGGGGGCAGCTCCTTAGAGCACAGGGATAACCTCAGTCACCAGGAAACGGCCAGCAAGCGTGAGTCTGTGTCCTGGCTGTGATGCAGATGAAGTTGTAGGGGAAAGAGTGGGTCAGTCTGTGGCACAGATAATGCATCCATAGATAATCAAACACTATGTCCAAAATGTGATTCGAGTATTTTCTTTGCTAAGGTATCCATTGTCAGCCTGACATAATCAAAAGTCATTTGCATTGACGTTCTTCCTTTTTTCTAATTAGTAATTGGACTTGGAGGGGATGTTAAGATCAGCTGAGGTGTATAATGTAACATATAATGTAGGTATTTTACATAAAGTGCAAGGGTAATATTGACAAGGAAGTGGAGAGACTATTTAAAACTCTGTAGAGTGCATGGCAATGCAGCTTATATTCATCTTTTGAAGGTTACTTGACTTCAGTGGAAAAGGCTTATCTTCCTACAAATAGAGACATTCCTCTGCTGTGACATAATCTCACTTTTTATCTTCTGCCTCCTTTATTCTTTCTGGAGAAAAATACAGAGAAAGATGAAATACCCTCTGCTGACCCATGATCTCAGGAGTCCTTAATGCTGTATGTCTTTCATGAAAGGTAACTTTCTAACAAGTGTTGCTGGAGAAGTTTCACGGTCCTTGTTAAAATGGTTTGTTGGCTTTAGGATTTCAGTCTCTAAGATAAAATCCCTCACTATAGAGGAGATGCAGACCCTTCAAGAGGCACTTGGTGGTACCTACAAGATCAGTCCCTTCCCAACTGATCCAGCACTGTTGATGCCAGTGGAAGTTTTACTCTTGATTTCAAATCTAATCAGGCCTGAGGACTGTGGTCCTTTCTTTCCTTCATCCCTTTGGTCAATTAAGACACTTAGACTTACGTAAGGGCTGCACAGACTGTGCGATGGGGGGGCTTTGTGCCACGCTTGATGTGAGCTTTCCCCCAAAGCGCTGGCAATATAAGTTTAGATTTAAAAGTAATAAACAAAAGTTGGGAATAGGCTTGGCAGCGGTCACTGCAGCGAGTTCAAGGGTTGCTCTGACTTGGTAGGTGAATATCCTGATGGCTGCACAGATTAGAGTGAGTCACCAGCTGGAGGCTGGAAGGAAGAAGTGGGGCGTTAGAAGGATGTGGCTGTGGGGAGACCTGGTGAGCAGAGATTAGGAGGACAGTTCATGCCCAGAGGACTAGAATAGCTTGTCCACTAAGTTTCATTGTTTTAGGCATCTAAAACATACTGGGTTAATCACTAACAAAGATGCCCAAGGGAACAATGTTGTATCTGTTATCTTCCTGAGCATTTGACTGGTTTGGTTCTATTTATTCTAGACAAAAGAGCTTATTTGTGATGTTTCGTCTTTAGTCTGAATGTCTCTGATTTGTATGTCCATTTAATTTGGAAGGCTTCCATGAGACGCCAGTGAGACTGTCTGATTAAAGTCATGACTTATAACCAAACGCCTTTCTCGCTCCATGTTTCTGACCGCAGCTTTGGTTATGAATTGTGAAAGAATGTTAAAATCCAGTGGATTTTTGTCGTTGTGGGCTCTGTTTATTTTTATTTTTAACACTTTGATTGGACAATGAAACATGTCAGTGATGCCAGTTGCAAGTCTTTAGGTACAAGTTTGCCTTTCAGCCATTGCGTGGGAGTGATTATTTGCTTTTAAAAACTGACAGCTGTGGATTTTTAGTTCTCTTTGCCTTAATAATATCTGGAAAAATATAGCCTTACATAAAAGCCTGCTGTCCAAAAGGTAAAACAAGGGCCAAATTGGGACAGCAGCATCTTTTTCATGTCTCACTAACTTTTACAGAGAGCAGTAGCAACAAGCTGATGGGAGGTTGGAAGAAGCAGCATTGTTGCTCCTGCTTCATTTGAATTCCTTTCATCAGTCCAGTGACTACATGTGTCCTGATGACACATTTCTCGGTCACATGTCCCAGAAAGATGGGCTATATGGAGATACGTGGCATGGAAAGTATTCTAGCTAGAGACTAGTTATGTCGACAGGTTCCACACGTGGTGTAGATTTGTATATTCCTCACATGGACTTTATTAATAGCTCAAGACTGAGATAAAGCCAGTTACATTGCTCTTTATGTAAATAAAACAACAAAAATATATTCTTTCTTGCTTCTTATGGTATTAAACCTGCAAATAGCTTATTTACCCTATAAGGCAGCTTAGGCTGGCATGGGAGACCATTAGGAAATGCAGAGCAGAACAAGTCAGAGCACAGAGATTTCCCCAGGCCAGGCTGTGTGGCCATGGGGAGGATTGAAGGCACAAGGGCACAGCACACAGTGTCCAGAACTGAAAAAAGAATAGGAAGCCAAGATAAGTATTTAAAAAGCCAGTCTCAAGCGTAACCGAACTGAATGCTTGTTTTGTTTTTGGCCCAGTGGAAACTTTGCAATGGAAAGTTAAGATAGTTTTCTCCCTTGGCCCTGCCATCAAAAGGATGCTGCTGCCTTTCCCAGTCAACTTTCTCCCATTCAATGGGATCTACATTTCTCTCCCTGCAGGATAGTGCTCTGGTTAGGAGATCAGAATAAGAAAATGCTGTTATTGTAAGCTGTCTTTATTCTGATTCTTCTTAGGTTCCTCGGTCATTTCCACTGTAATTCTTTCAGCTAGTAGCAGTAGCAAGCTGTTGCCCCAGTATACTGATTAAATATAGCTGGAGACATAAACCAGAATGTTAAGACATTGCACATCCAGTCCTCTTTTCTCCCACTAACTGGGAAAACTGAGAAATCACAGAATCTTCATGGCTGGAAGGGACCTTTGAGATTGAGTCCAACCATAAAAAGAGACTTGATCCATTTGTGTCTTCTTCCAGACACTGAATAAAACCATTGGAAGGAAAGGACTTTTAGTAGTTGTGACTCTCCTGGATTTACCATACCCAGTTTGTTTAATCTTCAGCAACATAGAGAAGTATGGAAAGGCTATCCGAGTCTGACACCTGTGATGAGAATGAACTAAATTCTGAATTCTCAACAATTCAGAGAATGGGCTGTTCTCTGAGCTCACCTTTACAGCTATAAAAAAGGAGTACTCTGACACTCTTCAGAGACATGGTAAAACTGGGTGAAGACAGATGCCAGGTAGCAGATTATAAGGTAAATTAAAAAGGAGAGCTGTTTTACAATACAGGAGGCTTGAATTTTATCCATTGGTGAAATTATTACCCACATTAAGTAAAAATTCACACATTTTTATTTGAAGAACAACTAGAAATTCTTCTGGCAGGTTCCAAACCATCCTAGGAAGAGTTGTCTCCAATTCAACACCTCTTATTTGAATAGGAAAGGATTATGTGGATGTTCCAAATGTAGGCAATGAAAGGGAGTATCATCTAACCAGTAGGGCAGGCAACTAGGAACCTGAATCACAATTCCTCTCGCCGACTCTGTACCTAACATGCATTTTGACTTTGGTAAATTTTCTTTTCTGATTTTTTCAAGCCTCAGTTTAGCCATGTTTTTAAAATGGATAAAACAATATATGTTTCCTGTAGGGATACTAGAAGTTAGCTTTTTGGATATGAAAGATGCTTAGTGTATTATCAAACAGGCTGCATTTTTACAAGTTCACTCTCAGAAATAGTTATCATACGTAAAATTCAAACCAGTCCTCTATGTCCTTAGGTTCAAATGATGGAAATAAATTTTAAAAATGGTATTTAAGTGCTAAGCAGGATATGGGAATAGGACTATTGCATTTGAGCTGTGAGCAGAGAATTCATCATAAATGCACCAGGGCAATGTGGTTTTCTATCATGTTTATGAGGACGATTTACCTCATGTACAATCAAAATAAAGACACATTAGCGGCTAAGAATATTTACTAAGACTTTCAAGCTGATATGGTTTAGCTGCAAGGAAGAAATCAATTTTAAATTCTATGGATTTCTTTTCCATTATGTCTCAATTAAACACTCCACATGAAATTCCTGAAATTATTCTGCTGCTACTTGTACTGGGTCAGAAATGTCAGGGTATCCTTGAAGTGGAGCACTCTTCTCCAAGGCACTTTGCATAGCTTAATTAGCGCAGTTATTTCTTTCCCTGTGCCTTTTCGAAGGGCTTTATGTCAGATGCTTCTAGTTATTAGGAATCAGAGCCAGAGGTCAATTGGTGAGCTACTGATCGCTCAAGCTAAATAAAATTTAATGCAACAGTTCATATGAGCAGTTTGCAAACACACCCCACACACCCCCCCCCGGCACCGTGTGTGCGGGAGTGCCCCTGGATGTGTGTATCTATGGGCTCTGTTCAGTGCAGCACAGGACACGTGCATTAACCTGGTGTGCCCTATGGTCATTGTCCTCAGATGACTACAGCCACCACCATGATGATTTCTTTTATTCTACTGTATCAAGCAAAGAAGCTTTTAAACTGTCAAAACTTAGCTGATGGTTGTTTAGGTTTGTTTTTATTTTTCCTTAACAGGAACCTTTCTAATGTCTTCAAGTAGCTTTGTTGTCTTGAAGTCCCAGCCTCGGCTGTGTAATTGTTCCAGTTAGGCAGTGTAGCAACTGGCCCTCATTTGAAGGCCTAAAACCAGTTCATGTCTCAAGAGTCACTGTCTAGGCAGAACTAGTTCCCATTCTGGCTAGTGATGTGTCATTAATATGAGTCCTATAAAATATTTACCTATGAAAAGTGAGACTTTGACCCTGAGATACCAGAAATTGTTCAAACTAGACTAAACACAAACAGTTCACATAGTCCAGTATATAGAGAGGTCTCTTACCAAACCTTTTCTGAATTTAACCATCACGTGGATCGTGGATGTCAGCCACAAGAGTGCATTTCATACTGAGATTTTCCACTTGGCCTTTATTCAGTACCAATCTGATAATGGGAAGAAAAGTGGACTTGAGGAACATGGTTCAAAGGACTTGCACTATTGAAGCACAGTCTACGCAAGTCATAGCAATGACTTGTGAAGATACCAAAGCATGGCCCGTGCAGGGCCATAAACCAGAAGATCTACAGTTCATAGGTGGGACAACTGAGAAGGAGGAGCCACGCACGGGGCACTTGAAGAGTGGAAGGCAGCCAAAGGATGCTATAGGAAACAACAGTCATGGCAATATTGATGTGGCAACAGCATTCCTCTGCCCCCTTGTAGGGGTCATCCTAAGTCACAATCAGTTATCTCTGTCCCTGAAAAGACTGGATACATTTTGGAAGGCCTGATGGCAAATTACCCCTAAATTCCAAAACACTAAAGGAGTCACAGAAGTAAAAAAGTCTTATCCAGATTGCTAAATCTTATTATATGAGAAAGGATGGGAAGCTACAGATAAGCGTGAGAGTGCTGATGCAGTGTAACATACACTGAAATTAGTCCGGGTTTATTGCCATATTTCCTGCAAACACTGAAGTACAGTGGAACTCTGAAGAACTAGCCCCTTATCTTGGGTGCTGTTAGTTGGTAGATTTTACCCTGCAGTAAAACACTGCCACTGGCAGACATTCAGAAAAAACGCCTATCTTTAAAAAAGAAAAAACTTCATCTTTCTTATCTATGGCACTGTAGACTACCCCTTTTTGCTGAGGGAAACCTGAGAGTCATGTGTATCAATTCAGACTCAGAGACACTTGACAAACTCTGTCTGTCTTTGTTGCTTTCTCTTTATGAGATCCCGTCATACATGCTGTAGGACCCCCAAATGTTACAGTGGTTTTAAATGCTCAGTTTTTTTTAGAGAAGGTTGGCATAGGTGAACAAATGTCGTGTGTAGCATGGCAGCCAGCGAGGCTGGGATATACTGCGGGATCTCAGGAGGGAATGGCCAGATCTGGGATGCAGCACAGTAGGAGGTGGAATCTCTTTTGTTCCTATAGAGCTTCCTGAGATTTCAGATATTGTGATCTGTAAAGCCAATCCCACTGTAGCTGGCAGGCTGATCAAGAAGAAACAATTAGAGGTGATACACTTTTACACTTTTTTCTTTTTCCCTTTTTTTTTTTTTGTTTTTTTTTTTTTTTCCTCTCAAGTACAAAAAGCTACCCAACCCCAAGCATGGAATTTTTTAATCAGTCTAGCTGTTGTCCACACTTCACATGTGCTCTTCTTGAGCTGCCTTTAGCAACATGCAGCACTTCTCAGCTGGTGTGAATTTGGGGATTTCAAAGGCATTGTATGGCATTTTCATAAGGTCAAACTCCATGGAGAAAAAGCAGGCATCAGCTTGTCTCGTTGCCTTCATTTTATATATTGACAAACCGAGGTTTAGAAAAGACGAGCATTTTGACCTCGTTTACCCAGGGAGCAATAAGGAAGTAACCTCAAAAATACCCAGGAAACTACCTAGGAAATTCTCCAAGTGCAATAAGACAATAAAGTTCAAACCTGAATCTTCATCCTATGAGCCGTCTGCAGGGCATGTCACCTCTGCTGGCTTTGCACAGAGCTGGGTTTGCCACTCAGTGCTTTTTGGAAAGGACAGCTTTGATAATACCCTTTTCGGTGAGTTTGAGCAGATGAAAGGTAATTGTTCATGTCCTGTGTGTTTGGCTTTAGCTGGGCTCGGGGTTGCCGTCTCGGGCAGTTGGTGACGTTATGGACCTGGTGGGTGAAGGGTGTGTGTGGCTCCTGCCAGCGGGTGCCCGGGCTTGTTGGGAGGATTGTTGATGTTCCCACCCACTTCTCTCTCTGTGGCCTTTCTGTAACAACAGGAGCTGTTAGCAATGCTGATGTAATTCATTTAGGAGGAAAACTCACTCATAAAGTTTATGGTCCTACTCTCCCTGAGGCAGCCCAAGCAAATGGGCCTGATGGGGGACAGTTGAGCAGTTGATGGGACACCATCACCTGTCCTATGGTCATGGCAAGGAGCTTCAACCAAATCCTCTGCTGGAGGGCCCTGGGACTAATCTATCTGCAAAAGCACAAACCCGCAGCGGCCTGCTGTGCCCTAGGCTACCTGTGCCTAGGCTAATGTGGGGTTGTCATGGCAACATCAGCTTCCAGCGGGTGTAGGAGCATCCCTCAGTCACAGTTCCACC
Organism: Nycticryphes semicollaris; assembly: GCA_013400055.1. NCBI lineage: Eukaryota > Metazoa > Chordata > Aves > Charadriiformes > Rostratulidae > Nycticryphes > Nycticryphes semicollaris. The sequence goes on from VXBJ01003496.1 coordinate 519,643, forward strand.
TGCCTGCCCATTGCACACCCTGAGTGCTGAAGGGGAGTGTCACGGGAGCTGGTGAAATGCCTTCCCTCCCAAAAGATAAATACCGAGAAAAGGGAATACTTATCTGCCAGGGCCTGCTATTGAAAAACGGATCTCAGTTCACATAAGCAGGAAAAAGACATTGAGGCTTATTTGTATTTCTGCCCCTGAGCACAAAGGGGCTAGAAAGCAGGCGGATCCCACCGATTGTGTGTTCCTCCTGTTTGGAGATGTAATCGGCGTACACACACTGTGCCACAGCCTTTCCTCATCTTTAGGGGTTCGCTTGGGGCTGACAATGATGTAGAGGACCTCCAACATAGATAGGGGTGGGGGGGGGCTGGCCCGTGGCATGTCATCTCTCCCCCATCTTCTTATGTGGAGCACACACCACTAAGAGTGATGCTTATGGGGTAAGGAAGAAAATACAGGGTCACCCTCTTCGCTCAATCCCAAATTACCCACTGGAATAACAGGCTCTGTGTAAACAGTATGAATGAATGCATGTTTCATTCTGCTACCAATGAGTTTATCAGCGAAGCCAATGTAGACTCTGGACCCCTACAAAAAAACACAGAAAATGTGTTAAAGAAAGAAAATGAGGGTCCTCAGCAAACCCCCAGTTATCCACGCCCTGGATGTCAGTGTTTGTGCTTTGGGACATGTCAGTCGTTGCTCCAGCCAACGTGGCTCTAAGGCTGGGATGCTATCGCTCCTAACCACAAGTCCCCATCTTACCTGGGCTGTAGCTCTTGTAAGTGCTGTTGAGATGGATGAAAAAGGATAGTTGCAAAGGTGGTAGGGAAGGTGAAATCATGGCAGGGGCAGGCAAGGAGCAAAATTGCTGGTAGGGAGCACCATGGCAAGGCTCTGCTGGACCTCGGGTGGGAGGTAAAGCTGTGGCCATTCCAGCTGGTATTGCTGGTGAATAGACCATTGTCCTTTGCAAGGAAGCAAAGAGAAAACTGTCCCTTCAGTGACTGTGGCACTGAGCCAGTATTGCCTCACTGAGGGCTCAGCCTCCAGCTTGGAGGTCTCACAGCTCCAAAACGCCTTGCCCACATTGCCTCGTGTGCCTGCTCCAGCGTCGTGTTACACATGAACCATTTTGGCTGGCTGGATTTTCTTCTCTGCAAGTGAGTGGCTGGGAAGTAGGTGTGTTTCACAGAGCTTATAATAGAAAGCTTGCTTTGACCTCCATGACAAAGAGATTAACACCATTCCAGAATGATATAGTGTGCTTTTTTTAAGGGTCCAGTAGCAATTCCTGTTTACAGACTGGGACTGGAAGAGCCTCCTATCACTCAGGCTAGGGCAGTGCCTGTCAGGGATTCCTTCTCCGATCGCTTCTTTTTCAGGCAGACTTTTGTCCTGCTGAGGGAAAAGTTGAAATGCCTCGTGTATGGCCACGCCAGGCTGTTGCAATTGTGCAAAATCACACTGCTTGTCTCCGAGATGATAGACTGAGGAAATTCTTGCACCTACCTGCATCCTCTATCCCACATCAGAGCTTCTTTGGGGTGAACTCTTTATGTTTTGGGATTTCCAGAGTTTCTTTTAGAAACTGTTTGGCTGAGAGCCACAGAAAGTTTGCCAAACCTTCTGAAAAATTTGTCATTGACAGTAAAGAGCCATTTGAAATAGCCCTGGACTTCCTTGAGTTATTCAGCTCTACAGATGCAGTCTTAATTGCTTTGATCCATAGTGGTCCAACCTGCTAATCCTATTTACGTACTCATGTCCAGCACTGTTGCCTTTATCAGCATATGGGCACTCCGAGCTGGGCCTGTGGTCCTGCTGTCACCATGCCCACTTTTCCAAGAAGTATGAAAGGCTGAAAGGACTCTGAACAAGGAACATATCCATCTGCTACTAGCATCAGCCCTTGCGTTTTCAGTTATCTTTCTGGAAAGCAGAATGTACAAGGTCTCCTTTACAGATAAATGTGTTCTTATGTCCCTGAGGACCTTGTTACAAGTCAACCATCTGAGTCTTGGGGAACCAGTGGGGAGTCAGAAGTGGCACCAGCCTGGAGTCTGCTGTCTAATGAATTCCCTGGCACAGTCCTGGAGAGAAAGCACAAAAAGGTCATACACCCAATGGAGTAAATTCATCATGTCATTGAATGTTGGATTTGCCTGATTCTGCTGTATTGGTACTTGCTTTCTTAAACTGCAGCATTTTCCTCTGGATTTTATTCATTCCTTGACTAATACTTTGCTCAAAACCTTTGTGTTTCTCCAGATTCAGGCACTTAACGTGAGTTATATGCCTCTAGTCAAAAAGGAGTTATGTACTCACGCATTTTCAGCGCCGAAAGTTTAAGTTGCTTTTTAGAAAAGTGGTCTTTAATAAGCTCTCGTGTTTTCTTGTATCATTGTAGTCAGACACTCAATGACCTACGGAGGTGCCTTTAGGTGGGACATACTGAGCTTGTTAGTAACTGTTAGCTTACAGGAAGACAGTTGGTGCACTGGCAGAGAACAGCTAAGACTTGAGTTAAAGGCAGCAATTTTAGTTGGGTTGGAGACTTAAATTCAGATTTCTAGGTGCAAGCAGCACTGAATTGAGAAGATGTATGAACACTGAAATCCAGCATCTAGGATGTTAACAATGCGGAGCTCTCCCTGAAGGAAAGTGTGGGGCACACTTAGCATATGCAAAGCTGTGTTACCTACTCCAGAAAGATCATGCTGCAAGTTGATGACGCTCCTTCCTTCCCTTTGTTACTTCTCATTTTCTCTCTCTATCAAGGCTCTCCGCTCTTGCAAATTATTTACATCTCCTTTGCAAACTTCGACTATCCTTTCCTCTTGGTCACATTCTTTTTTGCACAATGCTTTTGATGCCTTTCATCCAGTTGACTTCAGCCCTCTCCCACCAACGCCCACAAACAGTGACGGTGCAATTCCCTGCTGCCTTTACTGGCACCAACCATAACCCGATACAGCTGGTGTCTGCTGGCCTGGGATTTTCCGAAGGCTCCTGCGGCAGAGCAGGTTGCAGACCGATTGAGACATGTTTGGTGGTTCAGCCAGGTTTGCCACAAGGGGGGGTGAAGAACAGAAACCAGCTGTGGAAATTTACTGACTCTGAAGATCTCATGACTTCTTGCTAAATCTGAAAATTCCCAGTACAACAAGAATAATTGTTTCTAAATCGCCTGTGCGGCCTTTCATCATTTACCTGAGCATTGCATGGTCAGTGACATACGGTTTTTGTCAGTGGTAGACAACAGTCCATCATTTGCTGAGGAGGTGGAAGATAAGGAATTAATTAGTTAAGACACTAGTTTCTAGTACAAAGAACTTCCACACAGATGGTGAATTTGAAATACATATATATTCAACAAATTAGCACATAGTGTGCCAACTCTTGTGAAATATGTGCACATTAGGAGTACGAGTGGGAGCAAATAAGGTTGTGAGGAATCTTTCTGTGACTTCTGTTTTCAAACAGTGATTTGCAAAGAAGTCTTTTTCTTGTCCTTTTTTTTTTTAAGGTAAATATGTGTGAAGCTCTTTAAATCACCCGAAGTGGATCATGGTTTTGACTATGAGATAAGGTTTTTCTGTCTGACAGACTTCCTTCTTTTTTTTTTTTTTTTAGAGAAGGTTGGTATTTTCAGAAGTAGTAAAATGCCATGGAGTGCAAAATGCAGGGTGTAGTGTAAATTGGAATTCTGCCAGCTCATGGGCCAAGCAAAAGCTGTTGAAATGCAAGATGCTTCAAGGCCCAGCTCTGTGTCCCGCAGAAGAAAAGCCTCCAGTGATGCCTTTAAGTAAAGCTCTCAGTCTCCAGCCCACAAAAGATCAATGCAATGCCTGCTACATAGTCAATAGTGTCATAGGCCATTTACTAAGCCTTTGCTGGGGGACAGCTGTATTGAAATACTGATTCAAATACTAACAGAACTGTAGCAATTTAAGGCAGGAATAGGATATTTGCAGGTGGATAATTAGCTAACTGGAGAAGGATAATCTCCTTTAATGCACAGTCAAAAACTTAGTTCTGTACAGCATTTAGGGCAAGAAACAACATATTGAGATTTGACACATGGAACATTTTCTGGATCTGTCTGGGAATGGGTAAATAAGATAATCCCAAAGACTCCAAGAAAATTTTAAAAACACTTAAAACGAAACCCACAGGGAAAAGCAGACACATTATAGACCACAAGATTGCAGCCCCGTACGTCATATAAAATGAATGCAGTTCATCATGCTGAATTGTTCATGCTCAGACCATATATGTTCAGCTCTTGACAAAGTAATCTCTTTACAAAGCTGCATAATGCAACGGAGTCAGCTAGGAACGAGTTATAAACAAAGAAGCTATTCAGCTGTCAAAGCAATTTTCAGCTATATTAAAACAGAATGGGATGGGACGGATTCTGCTGAGCCTTCTGCTGCCTCCTGTCCCAGGGAGCCAGTGGCCTCGCACGCGTGTGAATGGCGTGGCGAGAGGGAGCGTGTGCGCACACGGGCGGCCGCCCTCGCAAACACATGTGCACACACGTGCACAGCGTAATCGCCCGCCGCCGTCCTCAGCTCGTGTCAGAAATCACAAAGTGCTTGTTTAAATTGCCGTTTCACTCGGCACATGGGGATGTTGCTGAGTTCTGTCCATTCCGATGACGTGTTTTGTTTCCATGGAAACCAACGTACTTTGGGGAGGGAAAAGCAGAAGGAGACTGAGAAAAGCAGAAAAATCAAGCAGAACAAGAGAAATGCGTGGTGTTAATAGATCATTTGGATCGTGGGGCTTTTAACAAAGCGATTTAGGCCTTAAGTCAGGGAGACACCTTATTTATTTGTGGGTATGTCACTCCAGATTAGCTCACATCTATTCAAATGTATGTCAATTAAATGAATGCAGCATCCTATTTCTTCCTATATACTAGTCACCATCAGATAGACTGTACTGGTGAGGCTGGGCTTTCAGTGTGCTTTCTGCTGACATGTGACTTTTGCTGTTTGCTATGTCTCTGGTGTCATTAGCAGGTGTTTCCTATCTTTATCCCCAAACTGGGGAAGGAGGCAGGGCCTGGGAAACTGCAGATTTCAACTAAGGTTCAATGAAATACCTGTCAAGTCTCCCATAAAAAAGCTGTGTATGATCTACCTCCCAAGGGGTAGGCAGGGCAAGGAGAGGCATGCTGGAGCTATTCTGTGATTATTATTTTTTTCCTTCTTAAAACGGCCAACTTGCCATTGAATCACTTAATCACTAATTAAAAGTCCTGGATAAAACAAGCTGTCTACAGCTTTCTGGCAAACATCCCACTGGCTTTGGTAGGGCCAAGATTTTACCCTTTCCTTGACTGTGTGGCTTGTTTGTTGTCACTTCTTTTTCTTTAGCTGTTCCATGTGGTTTATGCCAGATTTTTTTCTCCAGATGCACGTGTTCTTTTCCTTTTCTCAAATATTATCTCACTTCAGCTCCAGATTATATAGGGTCTTAATATGATGGTCAGTGTAGGGTCTTAATATGATGGACTCCAAGAGGTAGTTCGCGACCAGACTGGCTGTGTTTCACTCACGTCCCTTTCTGCCATGATCTCAGAGAGGACAAGGAGTAGATGCGAGGGCAGTAGGAATTTCAGCAGCTGAAGGTCCCCTTGAGCACCTCTGTGTAAGCACAAACTCAGCTTGCAAGTCCTTGCTGCCAGAGCTAGGTGGTGCTTATGGGGGTTCCTCAGCTGGTATCTGACCAGCTGGAAAATGGATGTACCACCATAGCCTAGAACATCAGCTGTTTCACCACCCAGAGCTGACTGACAGGAGCAGAAACAGAATCCTATATGTGGGCATCCTATGTGTGTAAATGCTGTTGGTAACAGAGCAATGTTCCTGTTCTGTTTCTGCAAATACTTTGGTATGTGTTTCTCCTCTCTTCTGCTTCTGTGTTTACCAGTCACATCCTCTGTAATTTTGCTTTCAGAGTCTGCCTTAGAAGAGACCTGTGCCATTTTTGCCTGGAGTGGAATAGCTCTAAGATGCACCGCTGCTAGCTGCTTGCTTGAAGGTAGGGATGTGCCAACAAACCCGGCTTCCCCAGGGCTTTTTGGCAGAGCATGCTCAACTTTCTGCTGTGTTCTTCATGAGAAGCCACTCTTGGTCACACACGGCCCATGTATGAGGGACTTGAGCCAATAAAAATTGCTAGGACCTACTGCATTCTTCAAAGCTTAGGGCAGCAGAGTACAAATCAACAGCAAACACCCTAATCCCTTACCGACACGTTGGGTGGCAAAACCCACAGCAGTTGCCTGCAGTGTTGACGTGATTCAAGCCCGTACTGTTTAATTTAACTTTGTTCACCCAAAGCCATGATATCTAACAGTATTGACAGTTAACAGTCTCATTAACAAATTATAGGAATAAGAAGAAATTATGTGAAAGGGAGATATGATTTTGTTGAGCAGCTCTAATCTTGGTTGTTTTCCTTGGCTTTAAATTTTGAGTTTTGCAAGTTATATGTTAAATGCTCTGCTTCACTTCTTTGTACCCAGAGAGAAAGAAGTGGTTTGTAAAAAAATTTGTTTAGTGGGTAATGTAGAATTTTTCTCCTTTGGGGAATCTATCAGAGGGGATGTTTACTATATATCTATGAGGTCCCTTGCAGATCTTTAGACAGGGCTTTCAGATGATCATTTTCTCAGACTTTTTATTGCTAATATTTATTCTTCTTGTAATGGTGAGCTCTCACAACAATGCAGAGGGCTCAGTTCAAACTCCAGACAAGTCTTGTATCGCTCTTGGTTTACAACTGGGCTTCACACGGGACTCAGCAAGATTTCATTCAGCCTTTTCTTTAGTTCTCTAGGGGTGCAGGGGAAATTACTTTTGGCTTTAATGTTCAGTATTAGTTAGTCTGTGATCTGCTTGTTCCAGATGTTGGGTGTTATCTTGGATACTATGTCATCTGTAGAGCAACACTGAGTGCAAGAGACAGTGACAGAGCATCTCTGGTGCTCCTGTTGATTCATGTACTTCTGTGAGATGATGAAATACTGTGGCCTTATCAAAACTACTCATTTCTAGATAGCAGCTAGTATCTAAATGATAGATATTACGTGATAAGTTTGAAGGCTAAGGGTAATGTTCAGTGGTAATGTCTGTACTCAAAAAACCAAAAAAAAAAAAGTTATGTGGAAGTCAGTGTAACTTTATGCATGAGTGAGGAGAATTTGCATGACTGTAAGCTCAAGAGTGGGCTGATACTCAGTACAAGGATGAATGAGAAAGGTGAAAAAAAACTTTTTAAAAAAGTCTGTGCAACCCAAATGCACTGTTTATCATCTTGTTGTACCACAACAAAGTTTGTGATGTACTCAGGGTTTTCCAGAGTCATCAAAGAAGGGCTGATTTTTATCCTCCTGTCTTGCTGTTTACTGATTTCCCTTTCCAGGCTTTGGGAATTTCATGCTATTTTCCCCCTTTTGCTCTTAATGAAATAACAAAATAAGTTTTTTGATCTCAGAGCCTTCTCCCCCACGAGAAGATTTAAAATTACTAGGTGACAGTAAGCAGGAGATGATGAAGCTATAGCTGAAGTATTTATAATAATCAAGCACTGTTGCTAGAACCTCTGAATGCCAAGACTCTGAAAAACGTAACTGAACCAGCAAGCTCTGGAAATATTTCCTAGATAGAAACTCATGAGGAAGAGGAGCAGGGGAACACCAGCAATGTAATTGTATAACTGAGGATGTAATTTTCAGTGAAAGAATTTCTTTGTCAAGTTTAGTGTTTGTCTTCTGACAAATCGCTTGTGTAGAAACTGAAGGTTTTCAGTCTTTGTGCTGTTCCAAATGTTAAGCTTCTGGTTTTCTTGATGTGGTTATTTTTTTGACATTACTTAGTGGTGATGAGTCCTTGTTCACGTGGCATGATTGGTCAGCTCAGTCATGCTTAATGACTTAAGACTTCTAAACTACATTTGACTCAGAAAAGCATCATTTGGTTGTTAGAAGGAGAGTGCCACGTTACTCAAATTCAGTGAAATTTACTTCTAATAAAAATGTTTTGCCATGGTGGTAAGAGTTGACAAGACTCAAACGGTGCATGATACTCCTGCCCATTTACTTTTCAAGGCTGAATCTTGCAAGTAGTGTGTCTTCAGAATGGCGACCATGAGTGCAACCATAAGCAAATTTTTAGTGACTCAGCTATTCTATAGGTAACTAAGCAAGGGAAGATCTATCTGATAATGGTCTAACATATGCACAAATGTTTTCTCAGTTTCTTTATCACTTCTCAACTGTGTCTTCTTTTCTTCTGTTCCCTTTTATTTCTTCTTAGGTTTGTGTTTTGATGATGTCTGTTCTGTTCCCAGAACTAATCTTTGCATTTATCGTAGATGGTTTTGAATATTGATGAATCTACATATACAAATGCAGGTATACAAAGTGATTGCTTTGTTATGGAGGTTGATTTCTTTTACTAAGCAAGACTGGGGTACAGAAGAAGAGGCATGTTTGTGATCAGTCAATCTGTACCGTTGCACCAAGCAACCTCACAATTCATGCTGTGAAGCACCTCTTGAGATTGACTTGAGTTCTTGCTGAATGTTGTTTGCCTAACATTTTGACAGAGAGATGTTTTTCTTCTCCTAATAGAAATTAGGGTCTACTCCCTCATTGATTTTGTTAAAAAATTCTAGTTTTCCATAAGATCTTTATAACTGAGTGGCTCCTTCTTCAAGAACCTAGTGCCATCTCGCAAGACATTACCTCTGTAGTATCAGCAGTTAGATTAAAAGCAGGTTATGGTACAGAATGTTTTATATGAACATTTTTAAGTCAGCTGTTGAGAGAAGTTTCCCTGAATGTACAAAACATTGGTTTTTTTCAGCAGGAGGTGCTTTTGTTAAAGAATTGCCAGAGACAATACAAAAATTAATGTTGTTTACTATGTAATCCTCATACAAAATGCATCATTTCTTCTTGCCAAATGAAGTGTTTGGCATCAGTAAGTATTTACATTTACATTGGTTTTAAACTTCTCCTTGTGCTGGAAGGTAGGGTGAAATATTTCCTAGACAGCCAAACTGTTCCTAAGAAAAGATACATCATGGAGCAGAAATTCAGAAACACTCTGTTTCAAAGGATGCTGCACGATCAATACAATTACAGTAGGGTTTTACTAGATGTCCAGAGCATATCTTTCATCCTCTTTAAATAGGTTACACCTCAGTTTCATTTATGTTTTATTTCAGAGCTTACCAAATTTCTGTTGTATCTGCAGCTGCAAGAGCCACCTTTCCTTGTGGTCCTGCTTTGACATTCCATCCATGTTCTTAAGAGACTTTTTTTTCCTCTGTGCACAAGAAGTGACAGAAGTTATTGTTGGTTAACTCATTATGCTCCGTTGCTCTCTATCTTAGCTCAAATCACTAAGTAAATATAAATAATATGTCATACTTCTTCATAACTACGTGCTTGTTACTTCCACTTTTTCTGGTACTTGAGTGTTCCTGGTGCTTGACTGAAATCACAAAAAACTGAGAGATTGTCAGTGTATGTGAAAAAACTTGCATGAACCTTGATTCCAGGAAGAGCATATATATATGCTGATAAAGGGCTCCTTATCTAAGAAATGCTTAAGAGAGTGTTTCTTAAATGAGAATGCTTTTCTGAAACTGAGCATTTGTTTGCTGTGTTGTTGTTGGGTCTTTTTTTAATATTTCAACACCCTACTGATAGTGTTGTGAAATCCTTGCTGGGCCTTAGCCAAGTAACTGAATAAACTTTTACTTGCTTAATGATTTTTTTAATTCTTCTATGTGAGATAAACTTGCCATTTTTTCATTTAACTTCTCTCCTGCATTCTGTGTACAAATACTATCTAATCTCAAGGAGACTTCAAGTCTTTGAGACTTAATTTCTTGCAAAGTTATCAAATACAGCAATCAGAACACGTTTGGACAGTTAACAAAGTTCTCGTAATGTTTTTCACTTATATTTTTAGTATTATTAAATGTAATTACTGTTGTATTATTAAATACATTGAGCTCTTTTGTGATGTAATTTTCCACTTTTGTATTTGCATTTATTAGTACACATTCCATTTAACGTAGCTCAGTGTGTGACGTACTTCAGAGAACAGAGATCTTCCAAATCTGCATCCCATAAACTGCAAAATAGTTCTTCTTTCTAATGGCCAACCAGGCCCTCAAATTCCATTGAAAAATTAAAATCAGATGTATTATAAAGCCACTCAAGACATCAAATTATTGAGTAGGATTACTTTAATTAGAAAAGGATTGAATAGGAACAAAAAATACTCCATGCACACTGCAGACTTTCTCACTCTGTGATTGTTGGTATTATATTTCATGTTTTCAAGCATTCACATAATAGATACAAAATTGGAAGCAGGAGGAAAGGCATAGAAATCATACCTGGAGGCGGTGAAAGAATGGGAGAATTCTCATTTGGTACCAGTGAAATAAATTTTTGTCCACGGGGCATAGGCATTGAGAGGAAAATAACTTATATGAAACCAAGGGCTCTAACAGCCTGATTTTGTTCTCTGGACTCAGGTAAATTTCATCCTAACACAATAAATAAATATGTAATATAAAGTGCAGTGCTATTTCCTGATTCATGATCTTGTTAGACTCCAGATAAACATATATCATGCTGGAATTGTAATAACACAGCTTTAGTACCTACAGAGGGAATTTCGTCCAGCGACTAACTATGAAGAAAATATACCAAAAAGGAATTATTTAGAGGAGAATTAAATTCTTGTTTAGACTAAGTGATGATTCTGCTGTGTTTTCCCCTGGAAGATGTTCCTTTTCATGTACAGACATTTTTACGTATTTTCTTTTTTGAGCCAAAGAAAAAGAATAAAAAAATGCTACAAATTTCATGTATTTAACTAGATAGCATCATTGTGCTATAAGCTGAAAAGTAACTTTCAAAATTAGAAAGTTCAGCAAAAGAATTTAATATAAAATCACCATATAATAAGAAACAACAATATTAGATATATATGTGTTTGTAATAATATAAAACTGTTTTCTCTTTTCTTTGCACTCTCTGTCACCTGAAAATGTTTCTTCAGGTTCAGGAATTGTTTGGAGCACATATTTGTCAAATACTGTAGGAACAGAAGAGGAATAATAACAGCAACAAAGGATTTAATTATTACTACAATTATCATTGCTGTTCTTATTATCAATATTGTATGTTGTAACACGAGTGATACGGCTGGTGTTTTTTAGACACTTCAGTGCTTCCACTTTGTTCTGCAGAGTTCATAATCCAAGGACAGAAGTCAGGGAAGAGAATATCAGTAAGCGATTTATGGATAACATATCCATAAATCAGCAAGCTCCCTTATAGCAATAGAAGCACGTCCTTAGGAGGGTTTATATGGAAGGAGATTAGCAGATGAGCCGTGGATGGCTGGGCAGGGCTTAGGGTTGGAACCATGGTGTGATGGCCTGGAGCACACAAGGTATGTGGTGCCATGAGACATGGGGCTCAGAGACGGTAACTGGAAGCCTCTCGTGGTGAGAGAGTGATAGCGAGTGCACAGAAGCAGCACCATAACTTCGAAGGCTAAAGTTTGCTCTATACAGGATGGGAGGCTGGTTGAGGACTTCCAACCCTCAGTGGGGAAAGTTCTTCACAAGCCTTTGTCATTGAGGATATGCTCTGAGATGACAGCAGTGTGACAACTGTGGTGTAAATCCATCTGGCTGTATAGATTTCAGCGCCGCCCGGCTGAGGATTTGGCTAGCAGCTTATACAAATCCCCAATGTTTCACACACTGCAGTACAAAACAACTGTTCTTTCAGACTATTGTGTAATCGTGACTCATTAGGCACTGCTTGAGGACGATCCAGCTACCTTGTCAAGGAACTGGAGCAAAACCGTTCATCTCGAGTGACTTAGTTACACAGCATGGAAAGCCAATTCCCTCTGCCAGCATTTCGTAGGCAGTCCCTTGCACAGGCCTGGGGAGATGTTTGGTATCACGGCATGAGTTTCTTCCCATAGAAAGGCCAAAGCTGGTAAAATTGCTCCTTACCCAGCCTTAAATCCTCTTCAAGCCCTCAGAATAGATTCAGGGAGATTGTGCTGAAAGGGTGATTTCCACCCTTGATGGTTATATCACCATTAGCATCTGTGTTGAGTTACAGTACAGCTCAAACACTGAGGGAAGAGGATGAAGATAAAAAATAAGTGGCTGATACCTCTTTAAGAATCCACAAGAGCAAAGTAATAAAAAAGAAATACAATAACTCAGATAATAAAAACATTATCTTATAGATTTCTTACAAACTTTGCCTTAGGGAGGCCACCTGGCTTGTGTTTTACTGACACAGCTGTTCAGACTTTTTCCCCTTTGCTACATAAAAAATAGAGGAATCTGAACAGCTGTTTGGGTTAATTTTTTTAATGCCTTCAGTAAGTAAAAGCAAAGGCAACTGACATGAAAAGCGATGTGAAACTGCCTCAAAAGATGCTTTAAAAATTTTCCAGAATAATTCATGGATCTCATCCACAGCAAACAAAGGTCTGTCGTCCATGGAAGGAGCTGAGTCAGAAGGGCAAGTGGGACATTTCCATTTGCTTGCTGACTAGGTGTAGCCTTAACTGTCTAGCATCTCCTCTTTTCATGCAGGAAAGACTCACATCAGGGCAAATCGGCAAACTTGGTTATATTGGAATCAGTCCACAGTAACCCCATGTTACTTCACTGAAGTCACTTAAAATTTCCATAATTGACACTGAAGAAAAAACAAGCCCAAAACTAGTTTTGCTTAAAACCATCCATAATCAGATCTGTTGCCTTCCAGGGAACTACTCCTGAAAGAGGTAGCTGAAGAGAGCAAGTGATCACAGCGGGTCAGTGTGTCTAATAGACATCATTTCCCAATGAAAGATACAATTTTTTGCTATTTTAGAAATCACAGTGGGGGGAGAGAGTGGGGAGGGAGTCCGTGCTGATTAGTGCTACCCCTCCCGACACACGGCATGCTAATAACATCCCAGCAGGTTGATAAAGAGCCTGGTTTAACTGGGTGATGGAATGAAAGAAGTGGGAGTCATTTTGCTTTTTGTTGCCCAGTGTTTCACACACCTCTAGCGGCAAACCCTCTTCGTTGCCAAGACAACCCTGAAGAAATACGAAATCCAGAACAATACCCTGTGTACGAGAAGCCTCGTATTCTTTAGTGCACGCGTTCATTTTGAATGTCAAGAGAAACACTGCCCTCCACATCAACCCAGGTAAGTCCAGGTAAAGGTACAGGTGATGTCTGTAAGATTATAATGCCTTGCATTTATAGGTTGTCTTTTGTCCTGATGGCTGCCAAAGCTCGAGGGCCGGCACTGAGAGCCTGAGCAACGTTATTCCTGCAGTGCAGCGTTACCTATAGCTGCCCAGGCAGTACCAGCAGGATTCCTGAGGGCTGTCACGAAAATGAGTCGGGGCTGGGGCACTGACTGCTCTCCCCAGCCTGTGCTGCATGTGAAGGTGTCTGCAGCAAGCAGGGATCACCAGGCTGTGATGATCTGCCTGTGCAGTGGTGTCTAAAGATTTCTCAGGCAGCTGAATGCAAGGTAGTGCAACCACAGTGATCTTTTCATGCAATAATTGGGATGGGCTGAGTTGTGCTTGGTCTTTAAGTCAAAGGAAATATAAATGTGACTTAAGCCTCTTTACTTACAGTCTTGGCTCAATGCAGGGCAGTGGAAGGTCTGGAACGTTAGGTTTGTTAATGCTTATTTATTTAACCCTAGTGAATGTACATTGGACAAAGGTCCACGAGGTCAAAAAAAAAATCTTCGGAGGCTGTTAGGGCATCCTCTTGCAGAGACCAACCTCAGGAACTTTTATGTTTCTCAGAGAAAGGCTATGAGCAGTTTGCATATATAAGCCTCACTTTTCCAAATTCTCTCTAGATCTCTTTAACCTTCCTATTTTTTTTTTTTATCTGCCAAGCGGCAGATAATAAGTGATAACCTTTCTCTGAAGAATGCCAGGAATACTGGTTTTACCACACCTGAAGCTGGCATCAATCTCCTGTGAAATAGTTGCACCTGTAGGAAGTAATTTAAGATCTCCATTTGGTTAGAGCCCTTCGATAAATAGGGGAACAGCAGCTGAAGCAGGGGACGCTGGATTCTGCATAGTGATGCATCCATTTTAGCGTGCAACCAGTGTGAAGACAAACCATTTTAGCCTGCCATGAGTCATAGCAGCATCCCAAAAGTAAAGCAGAAGAAATGAGATCATCTTTTGCACCCTTTTGCTCTTTGGCCTCCACTCCCTTGGTTCTGTCTTTATGTATCAGCTGCCTATCAGGATGTTCCCAGCAGGAAACTTGGCTGGCATTATGACTGTATCTTGGTCTTTACATGGGCAGGGATCCCTGGGGGACTGTAGCCTCCTCCCTTCTGCTGCACCCTTGGAACCACATCGTGTTCCTCCTTTTGCGATTGCGTGCTGGGCTCCAACAACTCTGGGACTCTTGGCCCCAAAAGGAAAGTAGGAAGCAGTAGTAGCTGGTAGTTTGGTGTAACAGGAGCACCAAAGCAGCAGAACAAACCAGTTGGTACGGAGGACTCCGTGTCTATACTATTGACACATGGAATGTTTAACCTGAGACTAGCACTAGCTTAGTCCTATAGACTGAGCTCTGAAACTGCTGCAGTATGAACTGGAGCACAGCAAGTCAGGGATTCAGTTTTGAAGTCCACTCCCTATCCAGACTAAGACAGATGTAGACTAGCTTTTTAGGAGCAGAGGATCAAACTATCCGGAGCTGAAAAGCGTGCTGCCTGTTTAACTGTCAGGGCGAGGCACTCTGAAGCAGAGCTGGTTCTGCTTTGATGACTCCATCAGCACATCCAGAGCTTCAGCTTCCATTTGTGACAAATGACAGCCTCTCCCTGGTTGCCAGAGAAGGAGCTTTGTGAATGAGACGTGGGGCTGGCCCTAGAAGCAACAGTTCTGCATTGTGCTTCATTTGTCTCTCTGTAGAACAAACTCTACAGCACACTGAGAACCATCACAGCTCCATCCTATTAACTGACACATCCTGTTAGAGCTTCGGGTGAGGCATCCCTGAGCTCAGGCCACTCTCTGCTCCTGTTTTTTAGCACCTTAGAAACAAACTGAAAACTCCTCGCTGCTCAGGAACAAAGGAGGTATGTGAAAGAACTGCAATTTCATAAACTGTGGAGTGGGAGTTGGAGCTATTATAGAACATCCCGTTCCAAAAGGAAACAAATGACAGTCTGACGCTGCCGGGTAGTAGTGACGTACGCGGCTGCAGCGTGAGTCAGTCTGTGTGAGATTCGGATACGGACCTAGAGGGAAAACATTTGTGGCAGCGGGATCGATCACATGCTCATAGATGGAATTACCTCAGCTCATTTTTTCATGCGGGTGTTAATATATTTGCTGCACTTCTTGAGCAAAAGGCAAATAGCAGCACAGAGGGGAGAGTCGCATGTAGGAGCCGTTCTATCTGTCTCTTCTTGCAGCCTCCTGCTTCCCGCCCACACCCCTGCACAGCCAGTGATAATGTATCACGAGCCGCTCGGTATAGCACTGTTTCGTTCAGTAAAATGGAATGTGCTGTTGTTGTTGTTGTTGTTGTTGTTATTTGTGTTATTTGGAATCCCAAAGTGTGTCCCGTTCCAAAGGCATAGGTCCCTGAAAGGGACAATTAAGTGAATTATTAGGAAAATATTTTGTTTATCGCTGAAGTGGTGTCTCGCTTTAATAGTCTATGGCTCGCTTGAATGCTTGTATTCATTTAAAAATGAAACTGAAGCCTGAGGATCCTTTTAAGGCCCTAAAGGAGTCTGTAGAGCTAATTCTCTGGTATGTGGGGGCTGTGCAGTGGTGTATAAATTGTGAAATGAGTTGACTGTTTACTGGAAAGTTATGATGATCTCGTGGATAATGTCAGTCCGAGATAAGAAAACCCTGGCCATGGTTTGAGGGACAAGGAAGCCTTAGTAGTAATATTACCTTGAGGTGTTCCCATCCCCAACTTTTTTTTTCTCATCATTTGGTTCCAGCTTACCCTCTCCCATTTGTGCCCAAATTAACTCCTTGTGTGACTCTACAACAAGTTGCATCAGGAACTGATAGGGGTTAAAAACCTTCAACAAAATGGCCTGTAAAATAGGAAGGATTTTGTTTTCTTCTTTTTTTTGTTGTTGGTTTGGTTTTGTTTTCATTTCTGCAATTTATTTCAACTAGATCAGTTTCCCGATGATCATGGCCCCTGGGAACAACTGCACTGGCCCAACTGAAAGGCCCAAGTGTTATGTGGCTGTGGAGAAACGCTGGCAGGGGCTGATGGTAGGAATTTTGTGACAGCGTTGCCACCAAAATCTGCAAATCAGTAAACCGTAGCTGGTAAAACATTGCTTCATTCAGCAGCAAAACAGAACAGCTGCTGTGCCTCCAGAAGGAGGGAAAAGAAAAAGGGGGGATGTTATTTGGCTACAGAGCATGAGGCAGCGATGAAGGACAAACTGGGGGAAGGATTTGGGTTCAGAGTACTGAAGTCTCATGGACAGAAAAGGCCTCAGAATGCAATAGTAACCATCAGGTGTTTCCCATCTCATGTGCTGGAAGCTCATAAAGGAACGTAGTTGGCCTTTTCAGGGAGGTTCAGTCAAATCTAAAGCAGAACTGCAGGTCGAAGTTGTAGTCTAACTCTCAATCAGGACAAAACAGTGAGCTCAGATCAAGGATTCAGGGCAAAAGCAGGACTCCCCTTGCACTGGAACTGAGAAGTTTGGGTTGTGCCTCTCTGCATAATTGCCTTATTGGCTTATTGAAGTTTAAAAGCAATGTCAGATTAAGGGAGCTGACCCAGCACACTTCCTCACTAGACATGGAGAGGGCTTTGCTGGTGTATCTTAAGTCCATAGGTGAGCAAACTACTCTAGGATGGCTCTAATCTCTAGCAATGCTAGCAAACAGGCAGAAAAAATGCCTCATTACACATCTTGCTTTCTACTCAGCCCTGTCAAAACAGCCTGGCTGCTCCTGCCACAGAGGGAAGGGGACTGGCCTGAAGCACATGAGGTGCCTATCTCCCCAAAACGGCAAGCCCAGAGCTGGAGCTGTGTCTTCAATTCATCATTATCTGCTGCATCCTTCCGTCTCCCCTCCTTTGCCCTGGCATGGGCACCCTCCCCTCTTATCACTGAGGTGGCAACATTCTGTTTGTACAGCTGACCGCTCTTGGACTGACTCCGTGCATCCATCAAGGTCATGAAGTCATTCAGTCCCTTGGCCAAAATACCTGTGGTACCCTCCGGTCAGAGCTACAGGACTGCACTGCTGCTGGTGTAGCTTGCAGCACCGGAGGGATGACTTTCCTGCGGTAATACAAAGCAGCTTTCTTGGAAAAGGGAAATGATTTGCCAGTATTCCAGAGCAGCAATTTTAAGCCCACAAGGAGCTCTTATTGTGGTCTTAAAGCAGTCTTGAAAACCAGCCGTGCCTTCTTTGTCCCTGTCTCGGATGAAGCACCAACATCATCAAATAAAGAGGTGTTTGGGGCATGTGCCGGTGTCCCAGGGTGACTGGCAGAGGTAGCGACAGCCAGCAAGGCTTGAGCGTGCAGCACCACTCCAGGGATGCTGGAAAGAAGGTTTGCCTGCAAGCAGGCGTGAAAACCAGGGCTGCTGCAGCTGTTCCTCCTCCGGATGGCATCCCCCTCGCAGATCCGTAGCCATCGGCCTGTGCAGAGCCGTGCTTTTAGCCCCTCACTCTCCTGGAGGAACAGTCCCGGACTTTATACTCGGCACAAAGCTCCAAAGAAAGGCCGAGGGGCAGCCAGCGCGCTTGGCCCCACCAAGGGCTTTGCAGGGGCTGATGTCACCCTCCCGCAGCCTGGGGCCATGACTCACGCTGGGGAACAGAGCGCTCTTCATGGGCCACGGGAAAGCACCAGCGCGTGGGAGGGCACTGCTCCGGGAGGGAATGAGACAGGGATGCTGGAATGGCCCTGGGAGCTTGTTGGGGACGGTTGGGGGGCGGGGGGAGGCCACACCTCAGCCCCCAGCACAGAGGGTTGGAAGGAGGTCACCTCCTATTTTGGATTTCTTCCCTTGGGTTGTTTTGAACAATTTTGCCCTTGTTTTAAGAAAGGATCAGGGTGGGGGAGGAATGGTTTTATTTTAGATGAATTACCTGTGACTTGAGCTGCCTGAATGAGTCAGGCGCAGGGGGGATGGAGCAGAGGAGGGTAGTACACATCCAGAAACAGTATGTAGGCAGGGAGCTCAAGCTCCCTCAACCACATGAACAGTCATGGCTGAGGCATGTCCCATCGGTAAGGTCCCTTTGTAGGGGCATCTCGCTGCCCCTGATCCGCAGCCGCTGCTCTGTGTCAGCAACCAGCGTTGCAGGACTGACGGAGGCGTGCAGCACCGGGGCAGTGTTTCTACAAGGCCAAGGTGAAGCAAATTATGTGAATGAACACAGGTATAATCAAACCTGCCATCACCAGAGAAGGGAGGCATCTTCTGGTGCCTGCCAGAGTTGTTAAGATGAAGGGGAAGGGAGGATGCTTGGGTTCTGGCTGCACAGCTGATGCCGCTGCCTCTTGGGGAGGGGGCTCATGCCACTGCTCTCTGTCTGGAAAGTCAAATTCCTAAAAGTGGTGGCGTTTATGATTATGCGGATGTGAACAGTGGTTTCTGAGCATTTCTGAATGTCTGTGGGATTGCCTAAAGAAAAGCATCGAGTACTGATGGTGATAGAATGTATAATATCTAATTATATGAACCCTGGAATCAGTTATTTCCCCTTTCTTCTGTCATTCTGATATAACTGGAAGCAGGAAGACATTCATAAAAGAAATATTGTTTCTGTGAGCCACCCAATGCAACCCATTTTTGCAGATTTTTGCTGAAGTTTCAGAACCAGCACATCAAAATAATCCTACTGATCTACATACAGTCTAAACTGGCCACTGCATCTGATTTTTCTAAATGGTTCTTTTATGTCTGCAAGGAACCAAGCGAAGCCTCCAGACCCAAATATCATTGAATTGTAGGACTTTGGAAATCCAGATTCAGCTGTACATCAGCTTCAGAGCCTGAAGTTAAGATTTGTTATTGTGAGTGCACATGCAGGGAATGAGAATGAATAGCAAACATGCAAATTCAGTATTTAATTAGGAGTCATATGGAATCAAAATAGACAGCTAGTTCCATTAACGCAGAGGCAGCCAAAAGCACTGAGCGTGATTTCCTATAGACGCAAGGTCACACTTGAGTAAGTTGACATGGTTGTCAGGATTTTATGAGAGTGCTCATAAACTGCAAAGTTTCATGAATTTTCTCATGACCAGAGATTCACCGTGTTTACTATTCGCTATTCACTGCTCTCACTTTTCACTAGTGGAGTCAGGAAAACAATGTCAGGTGACTGGTACGACCGATCAACATATCTAATGAATAGCCAGGACTGAATAGTCGAAGCAAAGGGATGGTGAATGCCTTAGAGTTAGAAAGTGATGGGCCATGACTTTTTGTGGGCAACAAATAAAGTTTTGCAAATATCAGCTGTAGTTTTCAGTTGATTTGCTAACTAAGATAGGTACGTGTGCTAAATTTGCAATTAATATTATTTTAAAGAATAGATCAAACAGCTCGAACAGATTTCCTCTAACTGACAAGTTCCATTAAACAAGAAAGCTCATTCTTAGTAGGAGATTTTAATATAACACTGAGAACAGAGAACAAAACAATGAATGGAAACATATCAGCAGTCAATTTCCTGAGTATTCAAGCCTGCATTATACTTTGTTCTTTGCTACAGCCACAGCTCTGTAATTATCAAGCGTATTCATGGGACTTTTTCCTATTGACACTCAGCATGAGTGTGGCTGGAAAGAGATTAAGCTTTTGTGGCAGCCATTTAGATTTGTCTAACTAAAAACAACCTGCAAGGCTGTGGGGAACTGTATGTCTTGGGGCATTTGTGATGGTCTGTAGAACCTGTGGGTCACTGGTTCAGACGTGTGCATTGGCAGCACGCAGGACTTGCAGCTCAGTCACCCAGGCTTGGCAGGTGGCTGTGGTTGCCAGCTGCTGGCAGTGCTGGCACAGTTGATGAAACGGTGACTGATGATGGGGCAGAGGCCTGAAGTCGTTCCTCTCTTGTATGACTAAGACACACTTGTTGGACCATGAATGGGGATTGCTGGGCAAGCCATTGCCCATCAGCTGTTCCTCAGAAAAGGAGCTTTCTTTCTCCAGGACTTCACCTAGTCTTTCTTGTAGATACTATAGCTACTTATCTTATAGCTACTATATCAACTGATACTTCAAGCTGACTTCTAGGTCCCACCATGCCAGGTTATCCCCCACCCATGCTACCAGTGGAGCCTCGGTTTGCTATTAACTGTTGTCTTTGTGCTTGTCATGCACTCTATGCCTGGGAGTCCACTGCAGTGTGGGAAGTGAC
Source organism: Nycticryphes semicollaris (assembly GCA_013400055.1). Classification (NCBI taxonomy): domain Eukaryota; kingdom Metazoa; phylum Chordata; class Aves; order Charadriiformes; family Rostratulidae; genus Nycticryphes; species Nycticryphes semicollaris. The sequence continues at coordinate 540,139 of VXBJ01003496.1, forward strand.
CTTTCTAGGAATTGGTCTCTGGACAGCTTTCCGTGCAGGCTTACCTCTCTTTGCAGATGATATGGAGAGGATTTGCGAGGAGATATGGAGAGGAGGGCCCAGGGAGCTGCTGCTGATGGCTGTAAGGAAGCTATAGGGGTGGCCACATGGCAAGTGGACCGCAGGGAGGTGAGCGAGGTGGAAGTGGTAGAGGACGGGAGTCCTGCAGAGCTGCAGGAGAGGCAGCTGGCAGCATCTCCAACCTGAGAATATCCAGAAAGTTCATGCTAACGCTCATGTAGACAGAGCCTTGATGTCATTTGCGGTAACCTGGTGTTTCCTTTCCATAGCTGGACAAAGCTGTGCTCATCCACAGATACACTGTTCAAGCATTTCTCCTAGGGAGCACCACATCTCTTTGCCATTATGGTGCAAGTGTGAGTGGAAATTCAGCTCCTCAGCTTGCAGCCCTGCTTCATTCCTCAGGCTTGAGCACGCACCATGTCTTCTTACACAGTTCTCTGTTTCTGTGTAAACAACCATTTTAGCCAAAGATGGAAAACCAAAATCCTGTTTATTTAGGCTCCCTTGCAGTCCCATAGAGCAGGAGCGTTACCGTTGGTGTTCTGGCTCGACTCCAACTCAGGTAATTACTGTGCATTCTGCCCTACTTACGCACCCCCCGTAGTTTCAATTAGAGCAATTGTTTTCATTTTTCTTTCCTGCCCTGTCAAGTATTAATACAGTTGCTGCTAAGCCCTCGTGTGGTCCCTTGCTTAGGTGTTGTGTTTCCATGGTAAAGGCAGACATCCTTGTATTCATACCTGGACTGAATTCTTCTTGGCACGAACTGATGTGATTCCATAATGGAGCTGTGTTGATTTGCACCATGTGAAGATATGGCCTTCCTACGCAGAGCACCACATTCTTCTCTCTAATTAAAGGCTCTGTATGGATGCTTATCATCTATTTATTTTTTCTACTCACTCTTCAGCTGGGTTTGCAAATAGCCTGAAGTGGTTGGTATATAGAGAATATAGCCTGCAACTTTTTAATGTGCTTTTCCCCAGCTCTTCAAAGGCGGGTCTTTAGGGATATCTGAGCTCTTTCTCTCTTGGCTGTTGTCAGGTAGACAGAGTTCATAATATGTGATGCTTTATGTTATGAATCATTGGAAAAATGTGTTCTTTGGATATAAATCTCTCCAAGTTTATCAGGAGAATTTAGAATATAGAAGTATGCCTGAAAGCTACACAACAACAGGCGATTACATGCTTGCAGATTGAGCTACCTGGCATATTGAGCATTAATGTTCACAGCTGAGGGCCGTTGCACTAACTGCGCTGTTTATCTGGTCAAGAGAACCTTCCTTTTATCTGGTACAGAACTTGCCATGTGTTTGGGCTGGTGGGCTATGTGACACATGGGGGTGATGTTGGCTGTCTGATTCTCCACTCTGTCAGATGGGTATCACCATCACATAGATGTGCTGAATGGATTGGAGTTTGGTGCATGGAGACTTAAGCAGATCATGGCTCAGGTTGCTCAGCTGCACAAGCCCATGGTAGCCAGAGTCACTGAGACCTTTCTAGAATAAAGCCCACATGCAGAGATACAAGTAGGCTGTCAGTGATTTTCTATGTAAAATAAGCAGGCATTACCTTTCCCAATGCTCCTGTTGGACAGTTTTCTGAAACACATAAAATGCATTTGTGGCTCAGTTCTCAGCAGCAGAAGAAGCTGGAAGCAGATTCTCTGCAAACATCTGGTTGATTCCCATAGGGAAGCAGTTGAGTCGCCTACCCGTATGTGGCTGGCACTATAAAAGATACTGTGATATACTACAGTGCCTCCATGTGTCCCGTATGAGCTCCATCTGTCCAGAAAAGAGGATGTGGATCTCCTGTAGGTCCTGCATTTTATGTGCCAGCCCCACGGGTGCCTTAGGTGATCACAAGCTTTTAAAATAGCTCTAGAAGCCTATATTCAGACACCTCAAGCCTACTTACTGGTGAAGTGATTCAGCTGAACAAACAGTGATAAAATTTGTCTTTATAATGAGATGTTGGAAAATCAAAAGATCCTTTGTAAAATTAGTTGCCTTTTCATTCCAGATTAAAGCTCAGGCTGTACTCTCCGTACTGGCAAGAGGTGGGCTGGAACCTTCACTCAGCAGCTGAGTGGTCTCCTAGTTTGGGGAAACTTGGGAATGGGCTGGATGGATACCTGTGACTGGGTGCATGTCAGCACCTCACAGGAGGCACCATACCCGAGGCAGCACTGAGGCAGGTGTGTATTAAAGGGCTGGGTTTAGCCTGCAGCAACACCTGCCCTGGATGCTCTTCTGAGGGTGGCACAAGCTGCAGTAATCCTGAAGCCATTCCTACTAACTCTCCTTTGTTAGGATGGCCAGGCATCTGGTCCAACATGATGTGGTGGGTGTGTAGAAGTGATACTGAAGGTCTCTGTATGCTTCCTGGTCCTGTGGCAAGTGCAGATCAGCTAAACCCAAGGAACAGAGACACACTGGTATCTTGTTGCATCTGAACTCTGCATTCTCATGATTTTAGGTAAACCATCCTGACTTTGCCTGTCTCTCACACAGTTGTTTATTCTCAGTAATGTATTTTTATCCATCTAGGGGAATACTTTGTATCTTCATTTCCCCAGGCTTCTGAATTTCTAAATTGATGATGGCACTGTCGGTTTAAAATGACAGTCAGTGTGACCCCAGAGCTGACCACCACTCTCTTCCTTATGCAGTAGCTCTTTGCAGAGTCAGAACAATTCTTTATATGCAGGGTTTTTTTTCACGCCCGTCATGCAAAACAAAAAGGTTTGGTTGTTTTCCCAAAGCAAACAGTCTGTGTCAGCTGGCTTGCACTAACAAAAAAACAAACCAAACAACCAAAACACTATGAGCTTTTATATCCACGGCCATGAGTGGCAGGTCACAGGTTCCCCACAGAAGTGACAGGGAAGGTAAACAGCTCAGAGCACGCTGTGTTTGCCATTCCACTGCACTGCAAAAGCTGTCCCCAGCCTTTCTCCCTCTTATGCGGCAAATCACATATTGCTTTGTAAATACCAGTGAATAAAAACAAGCCAAATGATCGTTCTTTACCAGGCCCTGCCCAAAACTTTTCCCTTGTACAAAAGGCTTGTAGGAATTTAGCCACTGTGAGATAAGTCAGGGAAGGTCTTACCTCTTGGGTTCAATACAAAAATGAATCAAATATAAAAGAATACACCTTTCATATTGTGCTCTTCCAGAAAATGAAAGTTCTAAGAAGACAAAAGCCCAAAACACCGGAAGGTTTTATTTGTACTGGTCTGTATGAAGCCAGTTATTATCCTATCAATTGTTTGTGTAGTCACTGTTTACACAAGTGAAAGATGGCACACAAGAACACGTACCAGCAGCCTGTGTTTTCTGGTGAGGCCCCACACACAGTGCTAAAAGCAGGAGCAGGGGGGTTGGACACTGTCTGGGTGTCCCCTTGGCAGCTCATGTGGGGGTTAGAAGGGACAAGATTAGCCACCTGCAATTTAGAAGAGCTTTAGGGATGCGCTGTGTTTACATGGCTGCCTCTGTGGGATGAAGTTGGCATCACCATTTCCCCCTGGCCGTGACCAGAAGAGGAGGGCTATGGTTTGCTGCCTTATGCCTGAAAACAGTTGCTCGTGGAAGGGAGTGTCTTCAGGCTGCAGTTTTGGTGCAATGAGAGCAGGAGGGCCCATCGCTCCCTGACACTCTCATCTAATGTTTGCAAAGGGTGTAATTGCAGTATCCCGCCCAGCTTTTGCACAGGCTTTAGAGGAGACCAAGCAGATGGAAATCAGGTTTAAACTACCCTCACCTCCTTGAAATCACCCCTCAGATAATCATTTACCAGGTAGTATGAGCCCGGGTAACGTACTCCAGACCATAACGAATCATAAGATTGCTGACAGAGACCTGACCTCAGCTGCACACAGAGGGGAACAGGAGGATTTTTGGTTTTGAAATCAATTTGCTGTCTAACCAGTTGCCAAGGTAGAAGTTTTTAACAGAATGGATGATACTGTCCCTTCTTAACTCAAATCCCGACGGCCACATTTCACACCATCTGGAGTTTGTGCAGAGCCCGCTTTGGGAAGCTGGCCAATAAAGAATTACAATAATCTAATCTTGCCATGATAAAAGTGTGAATAACCGTTTCAGAGTCTGACTGGAAAACTACCGCAACCTGTCAATGCGCCTTAGATGGTGTCCAAGAGGGCATCTGATGACACGCTGAAAAGTGTGTCTCAGGAGATAAACAGGAATTGGCGCGTACCAGACACTGAGCTGAAAACAGTGTGTCGGATTTTCATCAACTGAAACAAAGGGCAGAAGGAGAATGTAACTGCTGGACTTGGGAGAAGTGCCTCCCCCCATCCATGCTGTTCCCCATGGACACCAAGGCACTCGGCACTCTTTGGGAGGACTGGGGCTATTTTCATAGGAGTTGCTCCAGAGTCACTATCTTTCAAGCCTCTGCAGCAGTCTCTGCTGGAAACCTTTGGTTTCACACTTTTAATTGCTTTGCAGACAGGATGAGAGTTGGTCTGGTCTGGTCTTTGGTTTCCAGTGTTGTGGAGTTCCTAGTGGCAAATGTTTTTCTCCCACCCGGAAAAAGGACTGCCATATAGCTTTTTCCACATTGTTTGTATGTGGCGAAATGGATGATTTCACTGTAATGGCCACTAAATATTTTAAATGGCAGCTTTTGGGACTCACTAGTGCCTGGGAGACAGGGCATTTGCTTTAATGATGTTCATGGCTCAACATAAATTTGCTTCTTAGCATCACCTTAGAAAGAATCTTGGGACTCAGCAACACGAGCATGTGCTTTGCCACCTCTTAATTCTCCTTGCACCATGCTTTATCTTTGCTTAGTCTGGTGTATTGTAGATGCTTTCTATTTCCATCCTGTCTCCTCTTTCAGTCTGGCTCCTATAGAAAGTCAAGGATAACTACAGAAACCGGTGTCAAACTGCCTGAATAAGAAACCTGCACTTCATGCTGCTTTCAGAAAAGTTCTGCTGCTTCTTCCAGTTGTTCCTAGAATAGGCACAATTTGAGGCAAAGTAGAATGAATGTCTTTGACAAGCAGGTACCTTTATGCTGCTCTGCAGCACTGAATAACGCTGTTCTGCGACCCTTTTGCACGCATTCGCAGGTGAAACAGTGGGAGTAACTTCCCCAAAAATCCTATTCGCACAAGCTGGCCAAACCTAACTCCACCTTTAAGCAAGCATTTAATTTTCATTGTAATTCTCCAGGAGCCCATAGCAGGCGCTGCTGCTGGATATGTATTGTGAAAGGGTCCCAAAGCAGGGCTTGCTGTTCCCCTCTGTTTAGGTGAAGGGTTTTTCCCTGTTGTTTCTGGCACTGAGCTGTGTGGTTGCTTCCAAGGCAGGCTGCTCTGTCCACGAGGAGTAGTGATGCAAGCTGTGGATCAGTTTGAGAGGCTCACTGTCACTCATTAAGTGCAGGAAAGGGACCGTTGTTGAGGATAAATCACTCAGTTCCAGCTCACCAAACCAGCAACCTGGTTTCTGCTTTGTGCCTGGAGCTGGTGTTTTGGCTGCCTGGCAACTACTGTGGGGTGAGGTACAAGGACGCTGTTGGGATTAAATCACTGTCTTCAGTGATTTCAGCATTATTTTGCACCTCTCCCATTCTTATTTCTATCCCCACAGCCTGTTGGAGCTACCTTTCAGGCAGTATGTTTACTAGGGCAGGGACCTGACTTTTCCAAACCTCATTGTTTGCTTCAAGCCAGAACTAACTTCATTTCTGCTAGTTCAGGTCAATGGAGTTGCATCCCTAAATCATGGGGAAGGAGGACAAGAACAGCCCCTGTACCACATTCTCTCTGTGGTACCTTGCAGAAAGACAAGAGTAACAAAACAGTTCAGGTGAAGTTTCCAGAGTGGCTATCATGAAGTCATACACTGATGGGCTGATGGTTTAAATCCGTTGCAAAGCATGGTTTTTAGAGGAAACAACCCCAGCTTCACTGGCTGGGGCTCTTAAAGAATGTCATCGCCTGATACCCAAAAGCCCAGTGGCAAACTCCTTTAGACAAGAGCATGAAGAGCAACCACCATCATTTAAATTGCCCATCTTGGGTTGCTTAGTGCCTCAGAAAAGGGCAGTTTGCACACATTGCCCAGAGAAAGATGAGCCCTGATGTGCCATTCAAAACCATTAATCTGGCCTTTATAGATCCAGCTGTAGGCAAGGGCTGGGGTGAAACATGTCGTGGGAAGGCAGATAACACAAACATGAAAGCAGCACAAAACATGAGAGCCTATAAATAGCAGGAAATAAAGAACAATACTGTGATAAAATCCATAAGACAATAAAGACCAATGTGGCAGAGACCGTTTCCCCCCCACCCTTCTCCAGAGTTTCTCCTATTTCCCAAAGCTGCAGAGATCATCTAACTGCTCTGTGGTAAAGTCCAGTCGGTTAAGCACCAACTCAAGTCCTTACAGAACGTATTTCAAAACCCTGTTCCTTTTTCTTTCTTGATGTCCTGCCATGGCTATTGTGGTATTTTAAACCATTCCCAACTCACCAGCTCGTCAGGGCGAGGAGAAAAGAAGGAAGAGGAAGGGGGGAAAAAAGCCCTATGGAGATTTAGAGTCATTAACAGCCTTTATAGGGTTTCAGACATTTTTGTGGTAATTCTTTGGAAAGGACACATCCATGATGAGCTGGGGTTTATTTTGCCACTGGCATAAGAAATTAGACTGTTTCCAAGAAAATGTTTGCTGTTTATCATGAGGAGGGCAAATGTAACTGGAAAATGGCAATGGATGTGAACTAGGAACCTTGTTTAAATTTTGGGTAATTACCAGCTCCTGACCTAGCCCCTTTGAACAGGATCAAGAACCAAGCAAGTCTCTGGCAGCTAATCTATGTTGTGGAGTGGGCACTGCAAAGCTCCTTCCTTTCTCTGGCAGGAGCAACTGAAGACAGTTAATTATCCTGAGAGATATCCATCACTCATAAGCAGGGATCTCAGAGTAACATGTCCCATCAGGAGGTAAGCACTCTGTGAGCCTAAAACATCATGAGAGTGACTCACAAGTACACGTCTTGCTGGTTTGGAGTGTGAACATCTCTGGGGACCAGATTTTTCTGGGTATTTCTGCAGGACCCTGCCCCACAACGCCCTAATTTCTGAACCAAATCTTTAAATGGGGTAACATGAACTTACGTGAAAGGAGTTAGGCTGATTTATGGCAGTAGAGGATTGGGGCCTTATTGTAGAGAACAAGCGGATTATATTGGCTTCAGAGTTAGTGTCAGAGCTGGGGCTGGAACTCAGAAATTACTGGGCAGGTCTCTCAATTGGTTCTGTTAGGTTAAAAGAGGGAGTTGTGTGAGGAAAACCTCCAAGAATATCCGATTTAATGGCAAATCCACTCTTTTTTTTTTTTTTTTTCATGGCCAGTTCTAAGGTGCCTGCCTGCTAATGAACGTGGCTTTTTGTGCTCAAACAATGGAGTTTCTCCCTCCTGGCCACCCAATCCTCTTACATGCACCCACCAGGGAGACTCAAGGACAAGTTCGGAGATGACGCAAAGAGAGAGGGGTGTTATGCAAAAGGCGACCACATTGGTTCATGGGGATCAGAGGTGACAGCAGGGTCTGAGGAGGTCTAACTAAAAGGTTGACAGGCCACAGCAAATGCTACATCACACAAGGCATGGCTAACGAAGGGAGGATTTATGTCCCTCCACAGCTGGGGCCTGGATTTTTGAGTACCTGGGAGCATGTCCCACATTATGCTCTTCAGCCTGTGTCCCTTCATGCTCTGTTACACTGTTTTCAACTCTGTTTTGTGGAGGCAGAAAGCCTCAGAGGATCTTCCTTCAACCCCATTGGCTGCTTCTTCTGTCTGAGGCCGTGGTTTGATCCTAACTAATGCTTACAGTTTTCTCCTGTAGGGTAGTAGAGCAGATATCCCTGTTCTACCTTTTTTTTTTTTTTTTTTTTTTTATAAAATTTTTTGATAGATAAGAGCAGTTTGAGCAGGGAATTGAAGGAAACCAGCTACTTTATATCTTCTGACTCCTCTTCAGTGCTTTAACCCATGTCCACCCTCTTTCCTGGACTACTGCAATGTTTGTAAGGGGTCCTGGTAGCTAGACTCTTGACTTTATCTGATGTATGAAACATTGCTTGTTCTGCCTTTCTTGATCATTAGCCCACAAGGCAGCTTGCGTGCTTTTCTCTATCCAACACTTCTTTCTGCCTTTTTGCTTTTTTATGTTTCCAGAAGGACTTGTTCCTTAGAACAGATGAACCACATACCGAGAAAACGAACAGGCCAGATTGTCTAGTGCTCAGCACCCACCATTGAGCACAGATTTTCTGGAGAGCTCAGTTTCCAAGGAGGCATCTAAATAAGTGACAGATACTCAAAAGGGGAAATGTGCCCACTTATTTTGGTGCTCAACTAGTGATTGAGCTGCTTTGAAAAACTTGCTCTGCTATGGCTGTTCTTCACTCATGCTACTTGACTTCCAAGTCTCCCTCTTTTGCACTCTATATATGTCCCTCTTCCATACTTTCCTTCGTGCCATGCTCCATTCCACAGGTCTTGACTGGCCTCCTCCTGCTTGTTGCTGTGTCCTCCTGCTGTCATTAAAAGGTCAGCATGTACATACACTCACATTTCCTTCAAGGGGCCCATCAGAGCCAATGCCCCCAAATGCAGAACATATGTGCAACATAAATTAATTGTTAAGGCTAATGCTGATTGAAGTTTGGTAATTCAGCCTGCAGGATATCCCATATATTTGAAGTGTATTGTCCAAGTTTAGATTTTAAACTCCCAAGGGCAGGGACCACTCCTTCCTCTATGTTTACATAGCATCAATAAGACCAACAGTGCTTGGGTCTGAAATACATTAACCTCAGCCAATGCATTGTTGAGTTTAATAATGACTAGTTAACATTAAAGCACAATGGATTAAATATATAGACAAAGACATATTTTGGCACAGATTTTTGTCATGTTTTTGATGCCAGATTCTTGCATGGAATGGTCGTTGGTCATCTGAATTATTGACATGATCTTGGAAAACTCACCCTTTGTACTGCACCATCCCCATTTTCCCTTTTTCAGCAATTGACACCAAGCTATGAACTGCTATTTAGGGCAACTTAGCTGGAACCCACCTAAGTGAGAAGTCGAGAATAGGCAGGCACCTAAATGAGATGCCAAACAGCGAGCTCTGTGAATCAGAGACAGGGCGAAGATGGTCAAAGGAAAATAAAGGTTTTGAATGCAAGAACTTAGTGTCATTTCTTATTATTTACCTCATTAATTTGTAGTCCCCACACTCAAAGGTTACTGTGCGCAGGCCCTCCAGCGGGAGGATAAGAGAACTATAGGAATAAATCCAAACCCTGTCTGAACTGACAGGCTGTTTTTCAGTGCAAGTTACGCAACACGTTAGTACCTCTAGGTATAGGACCAGTGGGATTTAAACTTGTACAGCAGATGGTCCGTGCATCATTGCTGGAATGCGCCTGCTGACCCTAGGGCAGAGCCTGAATGGACTTCAAAAGAGAGACTGAGCATGCTTCAAAGTGTTATTGTTTAAATGTTCCACTAAATGGGGACTCCGGAACAAAATATCTAGCTGAGGTCAGTCTGAAAAATGTCAACACACATAATGAGAAAACAGCATGTTGTGTGAGAAAGAATATTTCATAGGGGTATTCTGGCTATTTTGAGTTGAAAAAAAACACTTTTATCATGTGTGTCAGCAGGTTGTCATAATCTAAATGTCTTTCCTCGTGAGCTGGGAGCTTTGTTTGCTTTTGTTGGAAAGAGCAAGGTCTGTATGTGAAGGTCATAAAAGCCTTCAGAAAGTGTGGTTTGTCCACAGGCAGGTAACACTGGGAGAACTTTCAACTGAAGTTATGGCAAAGGTGTGTTGCAATACAGCATTGACTTAAGCCTTGACAGCCTTCCTTCTGCTCGTTTCGGAGGGAAGTTTGTAAGGATCCCGTGTTTGGTTTAAGAGCATGATCCTGTGATTTATAATCGTGTACTGTATTCTGTTCTGTTCCTCCTAAAGCCCGTAATGCCCTTTCATAGCATATTCTTTCACTGGTGTAATCCACAAGTTTTGGCTTCTCCTTACTCTATTCATGGAGAATTTCTGTAGGAAAGGGGTTGGGTTCATGTTCAATAGGGTTAATATTATGAAGGAAGATTTCTTAGAGAAGACAAGCTCAACATGATCAAGCCTTCAGAAGGAAATTCAAAATTTGGTCTTTGATTTGCTGGTCTGACTGGACTACATTTCAAGTAGCATAAACATCAGTGGTCCAGTAGCTTTTGTTCGATAAAAGATTTCTGTGTTGACAATTCAACATGGGTGGCTGAAAAATAATTTCCTTTGCTGGAAGCTAGCAGCAACAACAACCTGAACTTTCACAGCACCTTGTCCTGCCGGGGCATGTCTCTATCTTGATGGAGACACGTTACAATAACACGCAGATTAAAAGCTAACCCTCCCTGCAGACGTAATAATGGTCCAATGCCAGGAAGCGCAAACAAGACCCATGTTAAATAAAGGCAAGATTTGTTCCTTTCACATATCAATATTCAATGAGATCAGCCAACTTGGCATTCTGGGGGGAAAAGAAAGCCACCGGGCAAGGTAAAAAGATGGTTAAGTAAGTGAGGTGTCCTTAAATCAAGAAGATATCTTGAGCCTGTTTGTAGAGTCTGTATTTTTGTAACATGTTGTAACTGACACAAAACTTGAATAGCAATCAATTTAAGTGGGTCAAAAATAGCATCCACGCCCTCCCTGGAGTCCCAGTTGTTACACTCAGTATCACTACTCAGCTGTTAGCTCTGGCCCAGATTAAGCAAAAACTGTAAAAACGTACCTAACCGAGTATGAACTCAGCAAAGGTTTCAGGCTTAGGCTTATCTCCAGTGCAAGCTTAACTTCAGCAAGTATAGAAACTCTTTGTTAAATAAGACTTTTAGACCTGCAGAGAGCTGATAAAAAAATCATTCAGTTTCGCCTTTTCTATTCTATTTGTCGAGTGCTACAAATAGCCGATGATTGTTGCAAGTATTCAGTCGTCAAAATTCAGTGTGTCAGTAAGTTAAAGGTGACCTGTTATCTCAGTGTTCCCAAAGCAGAGGAGTTACAACACATTTCTGATTAACATAATTGGTTTTAGGAATCCTGGTTCCCTGGAAATATTGCCACTCCAAAACACTGCAAACTCTCCGAACTTCAGCTTGTTAAACTGTTCATGGAGAATAAAAAGCATGAGTCAAGACAAAGTGAATTTGTTTACAATATCTGGACTAAACTTTGCACAACAGGGAAATAAACTCCAGTAAACCAGAGGAAAAGATATTACATCCATTACTCAGTTCACATTTTTTTACTGGATTATAATAGGACTATAAACATTTTCTGTCAACAGCTTACAAAGAAACTTGTTCTAAAAGTGATGCATGGTGAGAACTTGCATCTAAATCGGGTACATCTAAATTAGAGGCTGAATGCAGAACATTTCCAAAGGTGGCTTTTGCTTAGAGCTAGTCAAGAAGCACAGAAAGGAGTTCACAAATATTGAAAGAAAAAACACCCCCAAACCTTATAGGAGTCCTCCCTCCTTATGTTCGTTGTGCAGGGGTATTTGGGGGACAGCATGTTTATTTGGGTTTGCACTTTGCGGGCAAGCGGCTCCCAGTTCTTGCAGAAAACACGCTACTTGGCATTCTCCTCTTAGAGCCCAGAACGTGGCCAAGTGTTTTGCTGAACAAGGGAAGACTTATAAATGCACTGGGTGAGGCCTACAGCATTTCAGTTCTCGGCTTCAGTAGGTGGTAGAGATTCTTTAAATTCTCTTGCTCATTTACATTAAGCAAACAAACAGAATTCCCAAACCGCGAAGCCCACAAATTATGTATGTAGCTAGTCTATGTAATCACAAGTTCCCCTTATGGTTACTTTCATCTTCCCTCTCTCTCAAGCTTTCTTCTGCCTATATTGCTACGGGTCTTTATTAAGCCCCACATTCTACAAACATTTATGCGCATGATTTACTTTATGCTTTTAAGCAGTTGCAGGGAGTTCAATAGGTGTTAAATAGATAATGACCCAGAACACAATAGAACTGCATATCTGCACAGATCGGACTGAACCAAGTAAAGTTCCAGCGGGACAGAAAGTTCCGCGCATGCCTAAAGACTTTGCAAGGCCTTATGCCCGTATGATCTACTGGAAGTGGCATTTGTCTTGGTGCAGCACCTGGCACAAAGGGAATTCGAATCTGACCAGGGTCCCTAGATCCCAATGTGCTGTAAAATAATGAACTGCTATAGGGACTACAATTAGGCACCAAACAGCAAGTGCTTAAATCTCACAGAGGCTCCAGCACAGGGTATTGCCGATACAGCTGCTGACGTTTGCATCTGTAGATTGTTCATTCAAACTCTGCCTGTTTTGGGAATGCTAAAAGATTCCCATCACCCATCAGCTGCTACCTGACCTCTTTAAAATAAACTTGTCTTGATGGGCATGTGCTTGGATCACCAAAGAGACTATCAAATTTGGCTCTGTGCTGCAGTGGGAAAGCCAAGTGCGGGTGGCAGCAATTGCTCTGCATTCTTACTCTCAGATATCCTATCTCTAGGTGAAGGTTGTGGCACAAGGGTGTGGGGCAATGAGCCCCCTGCCCGCACGCTGCCTGCCCAGTGGTTAAATCGTCATTATTTGAGACGTTTAGGTTTGTCACACACCGTTTTACGAGGGTGCACTTAATATCAACCAAAGGAAAGGTGAATGGCTGTAAGCACTTTGTCAAGGCTTTAGCAGGTATTTATCAGTGAGAGCAGCATGCCAGGCTGGAAGGCCCCACCAGCAGCTGGCAAGGCATGTTTTATGTAGCTTTGAGAACACAGACTATGCAAATGTATTCAAAGGATGTTCTAGAGGCAAATTGGTTGGAGCTAAATTTGCCCAGATGCTCTTGAGTCTGCTTATTAGAGCCCTTAGCTTGAAAATTAGCTGGAACTGATGAGTCAAATCAGAGCTGACTTTGGGATCTTTGCATATTAAGAAAACCACAACCAGATTAAATGTGTGCACGTCTGTGTAGCATGGAAATTCAGCTCTGATGCCTCCTCTTGCCGCTCCCAAGATGTGGGCTTCACAATGCTTAATCTGTGCAGAGCTCCTGTAGAGGACTGGGCGACTATTTTGCCTTGAGTTAAGAAAAAATGAAAAGGTAGTTTTCTTTTCCATCACAGTTTTTGATTTTTGTACCTGTATTTAATTTTGTCTGTGAAGGCACTCCCTGGCAGTGAACTCACACCTCTCCTCTCCTGTTATATGTTCCATTACCAAAGGTGAATAATCAGGACAAATATGAAGAACAAGAGAAGTATGTACTTGCTTACTAAGATAATGAACATGAAGGATGAAATCACCTCAATCCTGAAATCAAAACAATTATTTGAGGATCCTCTTATGATGATGAAAGATACTGGAAGGAAGTGGGATGTGTTGAGGTTCTGCTTCCTTGGATTTCTTCCCTTTATAAGGGCAACTGTTCAAACCTTTCTTTCACCTGAGTATTAACTTTATACTTTAAGAAAGAATAATGTGTCTTGAGCAGTGGTTTAAGCCAAATGGTTTAAGTGGTTAAGCAGTTTCTCCAAGACAACTGGTGAAGTGCATCTGCTTGGCCACAGGGCATTTTCACAGATTTACTGTACATTTGCCCCATCTGTGGCCTACTCTGCAATCACTCAGAGAGCTCCAGGGCAGTGGCTCTGCCATCTCCTTGCCTTGGCCACCCTCTGCCAGACGTTCGCTTGGATCTGCCACACTGTGTCTGACCCCTGCCTGGGTGTACAAAGGTGGGAAAAGGGTGGGCCGTTTCCTGCGCTTAAACAACTGAGCACTGTTAGCTCAGGGACAATTGAGCCTCTGGTGTTTATACTGTCTTTGTCTGGATAAACTGTATGGATACAGTCCCAGCGCAGTCACTAAGAGATTTTCTTGCTGATTTTCATGGTACCAGCATTTCACCCTAAATGCCTATTTTAGCCAGCTTCATCTTGAATCAGTATCTCAAGCCTCTTAAAACCGCATTGCAGTTACGCTTGGATTTATTTTTTAGTGCGGCCCTTTTGCTGAGGAAAACAAAATTGGGCACAGTTTTGTAATGTATAGTCTTCCTGGTGCCCTATAGAAAGTAAATGTCACCTCCCTGAGACACATTAAGTGATCCCCTTGCATAGTCTACTCAAATATCTTCAAAGAATTTGACAACAAGGATTTCCCAAGGGATTGGCCTCCCAATGCCACCTTCCAGGATTTGAGCACTCAGCTCAATGTAGAAGCTCAAAATATTGCTGAGGTAGGCAGAGATAGACAGTATCTTGCACTTCACAGAACCCAGATGCATTTTGCACACACCAGCTATAACGTAAAGAATTTGGGTCAAATCAGAGAGTTTCTGTTCTTTCAGTCTCCAGCTTTTCTAATTGTGTTGTAATGATTGCTCTCCAGCTGTGAAGAAATACAGAAAGCTTCTTATTTAGTAAGTTTTTGATAATCCTAAAGAAGCCAGTTCCTCCCTCCCTGGAATGGCACAGCCTGTGTTCCATCAGAAACATCTTCCTAAATAGTATCACTGAAAATACCTTTCCAGCCCCGCAGGCTGGGATAGGACTTACAGGATAGTTGCACCGACATTCAGTCAACCTGCTTACCATTTCCTTCTGGATTCTTCCCGCCTTATTCTTGATAGTCTGTTAGATCTGCTAACAGGGGAAGAGGCCCTGTAGAGGTGAGACCATCCTGTACTTAAGAGATATTGAGAGATCGACCTATTTAGATTTTTTGCCTTTGCATTCAATTTGTATTTCATTCTGGGATTGCATGCAATTTTTTGACATAAAAAAACATCTGGAAAAAAATGCTTAGGAAAAACTACAGATTTAAAATAAAAACAAAAATAAGCCCTACCAAGGAAACAAGCCCTTGTATTTGTCCCTAGAGCTTAGTGACTAAAAGATGATGGCATAGAAGGTTCCTGGATTTATCTATCCTCAACATCCTTTTCTTCCTCAATGAGAATTATACTCCTGAGAAAAAGTCAGAGCTGGTCAGAGCTGGCCCTGGCATCTTTCAGTGGATTATTCCTAAAATAAAGAGGCTTTTCCAAGCCTGGTGGTTTCAGATGTTATCATCAATGTTTATTCATTTGTCCTCTCTTTCCATGGAACTGGCAATGGCTGCTATTTCTGTATCCAATACCACTGTTATGTCTGTTGCTCTAATCTAGCTACTTATATGGTCTCCACTGTCGTAATGTTTGAGCACATCCCAAGAATTAAGAAGCAAAAAGAAAGAAAAAACATAGAACAATAACAAACTCTTTCTTTCTTCCCATCCTGATCTTAACAAGAGTCTTGAACTTTTGCACTTGTGTGTGAGGAACTTACTGAGGAAAAGCTGAATTGGAGAAACAGGTCCTACCTTCAGCTGTGAAAACAGAGTGGGAAAGGCTGGCATGGGAGAGGCCATGCCGGTGACCTGGACTGCTACAGGAGTCTGCCAGGACTAGATGTGCTTCCTCTAGTTTTTCTGTTCCTTGGCCCCTGGCTCAGTAGTGTTCTCCATGATTCCTGGAATCTGGCAAGTCGTAAAAGTTATGAGGGGCAGAGCGTAGACATGGGTCTATTGGGTCAATATTCTTTTGACAAAGGAAACTATTTTTTCTGCCTGGAGATGAGTTGCCCTGATCGGCTGTCAGTGAAGATATTGCTTCTATTCATTCTGACCACGTGTGGATCAAGATCAGTGTTCCTGTGTGTCTCTTCTCCATCTTTTTCTGGGGATTGTTGTATAGTGTTCCTGTGGTCACTGAAGTCCCCCAAGACAAAGTACATCCTCCAAATTCATTCTCTCTTTCAGATAGCTTTCTTTCTAGAAGGCTGTGACTAGTTTTTAATGGCTTGTTGGGAGCCTCCTCTTTTTTGCTCACCTATTACCCAGTTTTGGTGCTCTGGACCTGCAGTCCAGGGGAAGAAAAGCCCGATGAGTCTTCGGGTCTATCAGCTTTGGGCCTTATCTGTGGGGAAGAAGGTGATTCCCACATGCGTGAGATGAGGTGGGCCTTAGTGACGATTTAAGGATATTAAATCCTACCTGAGTAAAAACAAGCTGCAGCTCTTGCCATGGGCTCTGAATCCAAGAGCAGCAAATGGGAGAATTAGCAATGTATAAAAATATAAGTAAACACCTGCCAACATTAATTGAAGTAACATGTCCTTCTCACTGACCTTAGCCCTTGTGACTGTACCTCTGCTGTAAGGGACACAAGCCCTTGAGTTCTCCTCTGTAGCCAGTACACAGAAACCTCATTTCCAGCTGAGGGATTAAACTGCATGTGAGAAAATGATTGAGTGCATTCTCGACACACCTTTTTTTAGACCTGGATCAATGAAAAGAAGTATCATTATGTCTCATATTTGGGCTGGAAACTAAGCAATTTGCGTACTTGCAGGAATGAGATACAGCCATCTCAGAAGTTTTTATTGGCAATAGGACAGGCAGCTGTCAACGCTTCAGTCTAGAAGTAGATGCAGCTCATTAGGGCAGTTGGATATCATCAGATTAGCTGGGCTTGGAGATAGGGCGAGACAGGAAAACATGACAAGAACTGGCATCGCCAATCCTCCCCCTTCAGAAATACTACCTCAAACCCAAGGAATGTTGTGGTCGATTGTAGCCAATATCAATAGAATATATCCTAATTTAAGGGGAGACTTGCCAAGTATTTCAGCACGGGTTTCAGTGCCCCTGGTACACATAAAAGTTATGGCATCAGTTCTGGATTAGTTACTGTGACTCTGGTAATGATGTTCCTGGCATAGCACTCCTTGCAAACACGTACTTTGGAGGAGTTCCCATACATTTTTTTATTGTCCACTAGAGCTGTGGTGGCAAGCTGTGTGAAATCTATCCAGAAAACTGGAAAGAATCAAAACCAAAGGAGAAAAAAAGAACCAAAACCAATCAGGCATGGCAAGGCCTTTCCTGTGTAGACCTCAAACACGGTCTGAAATATGGCTTGACTGTGTAAAAGTTATGAAGGACGGAGTTTTAGACTTTCTCTCCTTGTATAACTGCCTGAAATATTCTGTTCAGTTTTGGTACCAGAAGGATGCTTGAAGACTGGAAGCAATTGACAGATTAACGGCAACAAAAGCAACAGCAAGAAATACCTGAGTGGCAGCAGGGACTAGTTTTGTAGAAAGCTTAAATAGGCTTGGCTCAGGGACAGACAGAGGTAGCCAAGGTCCTCGACAATACTCCACGTGTATTTGAAAACTGTAAATGGCAGCAGGCAGATGAAGTGTTTGTCAGCGTGCATTGCCATGATTTGGTTTTGTGTTCAAAACCTCTTTGTTCTAAACACACTTCTCTATTCAGAGCTTGAGCCTTAGCTTTCCAACGCAAGCAGCAGGGATACCTTGTGTTTCTTTAGGAATTTTCATCAGATGATCCCAAAATGCTCTACAAAGGGAATTAAAGGAGCTTCATATTAAAATCATTTAAAAAAAAAAAAAAAAGAGGATTAGTTTCTTTCTTTCTCTCAAAATGCAGTCAGGTCTGGTGTATAGCAAAAGAGAGGAAGTGGATTCTCCAGTGGGTGAGGTCCTTCTCCCTTTACATTACCACAGAGTCTCAAAGGATTTGTATCCACTCCTAGTTCATATCTGGGGACACTAGAGCAAAGGAAAGAACGGTTCCTCAGTCACTGAGAGTGCACTGCAACAATCAGCACCAGGACTAGAAATTGTACCAAATTAAAATGTAGGGGAGGAGAAAAGAGACAGAATTGCAATTTCTTTGGAGGGTATTAGCGTTCATGGTCGCAACTGCTGCCTCCATTCTTAATAATGATGAGGATGTGCTGACAAGAGTTTGCTCTTATTTCTCTGCTGAGCAGCACCTCTGCTTACTCAGTACTGATTTAAGGTTGCCAGAGCAACACCAAAAACACTTCCTATACAGCATAGATGTGCTCTGCTGGCCTCCCAGGCCTACATGGTTAGCAGAAGTTATGAAACTTCATGGAGGAAATACAGTGCAAAGTACTAAGAGGTGTGGAAACCTCAAATGGGGATGTAACTGCAACCACTTCTTAGTCAACGCTAAGGCACACTCCGACGGTGATGGTTTTATATTTGAAAACCTCCTTATTTTTGAAGCAACTTTTGTTCTGTTAAGAATCAAGGGAGACTGCTTCATAAAGAAAATAAAAAATTTTGTTTAAATTTTAATAACTCCCTTAAAATACTATTTCTGTGCACACTGAGCCCGTGTGACATTGTTTTAAGCCTTATACTTGTATTCACCATTTGCTTAGCTTTCATTACTGACAAAATCTCAAATGCCTGAGGATGTGCAAAACCTGCTGGGTGATTTGCAAAATCTGCTGGTGTCGGAAATTTTTCTAATGATGAAATACTTTATTAATTGCTTCTATTTTATCTGATTACTGGCTATTGCCACATGAATCCTGAGAGCTTCGCAAGAAGGAATATTTGCACTCCTTTAAATTATAATTTCTGGGATTATGCTACAATACCATGTAAAAAGTAGTAAGGCAGCTCTCAGTTTAAAACATAACTTCCATGGGACTTTAGCTGAGAAAAAAACCAAGGAATTCACATCTAGGCTGTTTACTAATGAAACTTCCAACTATTTCTGTAGAATTTGATTTACTACTCTATTGTACTGGTGTGATCCTGATCCTGAGAAGGAAAGTTCAAGATCTCCTTAACCTGGAGTTTCTTTTCCAATACACTTCCTACTGAACTCTGTGAATTGGGGATTGCTTGAGTGGTGTTCCTGCTAAGAGTGTTCCCAGTGCTTTTGACGTTGAGCTTTTGCTTGTTGAAGATCACGTGCCCTGACTGTAACAATAATACAGCAACTTCTGCTAGTTTCCTCTCATATTCTCAGAACAATTCAAATTTTGGTATGGTATATATAAGTTTGGGGCTGTGATTCTGCAAGCATTGGTGATTAACTTATTCCTGGAATATGGCAACTTGTTAAAACACCACCTCGCTAAAAGTATCGGCAGACTTAGGGGAAGAGAAAACCTCAGAGAGCTTGAGAGACTCACCCGTAACCAAAGTTTGGAAGAATGGGTTTTGAACCAAAAGGCAAGTGGGGATTCAGACACGAGCACAAATGTGAAGGTCAGTGTAGACTTTTATACAGAGACACCGGACAGGGATCATTTACTTTATAGCTGAGTCAAGGGATGTAGTTACTATACATTTATCCCCTTATCTAGATAGAGCATGGCCAAAAATGTGTAGAGTGTAGTGAGGATACAGACAGGTCAGAGTCCCACACAAGCCAGTGACTCAAACTAGTTGCTGGAATCTGTGTGCCCTCACCACACCGTGTCTTGTAAAGCACCCCAAAACGGGGGCAGGTGTCTCCTAACCACGTCCCGTGGCTCAACAACAGCTGCAGGAAGGTGTTGGACTAATGGTATGACACTGATGCAAAGAAAATGCCCTTTGACTATTATGAAACAAGTTCCGGCAGTGCGACCCGTTAGGCTGGGAGGCAGGTACCCACAAACAGAACCTCTAAAAACAGCTGGGCTACGTTTAGAACTAAGTTGTACAAAGAATTAGACTATGCAGTATGCAGCAGCCCAGCGCTTGCGGGATGCTGGAGGTCTGCAGACATCTCCATGGGTCCTAGGCTTCTCTTCCATCTCTGATTTCTGCCCTGCCAACGTTCCAGTGCATTACTGTCCTGTCATGTGATTTCTTTTATAACCCAGAGGGGACAGCTGAATTCCTTCTGCAGCAACAATATTTTTTGTGATGCCAATGCCATGACCTTTATTCATGAAAAACAAAGTACAAATGGGGAAAGCAGGGTGGAGCTCTGTCAGAAATGTGATGTAAACAGCTACAAAGATGTGGCTGTGCTCCTCCAAAGCCATTTCCCACCAGGTAAGAATCAGAGCAACAGGCATTGCAAACACAGCAGAGATCCTATCTGCTATTTAGTTGAGCTAATTCCCTATACCTAAAAGCAAGGTCTAATAAAAATTGCCAAGTTGAACTTTCAGTCAGATTAGACAACAACATCATCAACAACAACAGCTTCCAAAGGATTTAATGGAAACAAATTACAGTTCCAGGTACCTGCTGACATTTTTAAGTCAGCCTCTTTTCTAGCATTCATGAAAGTAACATGAACAGTGTTCAGCAGGAGAAGAGCTCCCGTTTTGTTGTGGAAACAGTCTCCGCAGTACCCTTGAAAATTCATCCTGAGGCAAGCTTGAAATAATTCATGCTTTTGCTCTTGCAAAAATATCTTCATGTTTGGAGAAAACAGCTGTGGTGCTGGTGGAGAACAGCAGATATATGACCTGGATTCAAACCTGTATCTTACTGGGAGAACTGGGAGCTTAGTCTCCCAGTACAGAAGTGAAATTCAGGCAGCAACATTTGCAAAGCTGCCAGGAGCTCCAGGGTGGCACAAATTTAGCTTGAGGGGAAAACCTGAGTTTAAGCCAAGTAGAGTGGGCATGTGGCAGCATCTGCTGCTCTGGCTGGAGATAGTGTCTGTGCCCTGAGCTCCAGCAGGCCAGTGGATGTGCCTCCATAAATACCATTCCAGCCTCTGCACAGCTTTGCAGGACCTCTGGGGGAATTGGACGGAAAATCTCCCAGGGGCCCACCACACCCTCCACTGTGTGCCTCTGCTCAGTGATTTACTTGTCTCTGTCATTGGGCAACCCCAGAGCCTTGCTGCTCTGGATGATGCCTGGTTGCTGCTACAACCCAGGCTGGCCACGCAGCTCCTCCATCCGCCCCCCCACCGCCTGTGTCCCCCCAGCCGGCACTAACTGCAGAGTGACATGGACCACTGGTGACTTTGTGATCACCAAGGGCATCCTCAACCTGCTGTGGCTGCTCCACAGGTCACTGGGATGTATTTCCCACAGAAATGAGGGAGCCCAGAGAAAAGTTTTCACACTTGTCTCTGTGAACTTAACAAGCCCGACAGGCAAACATGAAGGAGTAAAAGTAAGACAACTTCAGGTCTTTGGGTGACACAGACAGTAAGATAAAATTGTGCAGTGCTACAGGCAGCCTGTGACCAACTGTGCACAGAATATTAACCATTTGTGGCCCATTTAACAATCAGCAAGTGATACAATTGGGCTTTAATACCAATCAGAGCTGACTAGCATTGGCCAAACAGATTTAGAGGCGCTAAGCTGAATTTCTAGTTCTTCATGCTGAGTCCATTTCTACCTCTCCCTTCTCCACATCCTCCCACGTAGGGACAACAAAGTGGGATTGCTCTGGCTGGGAGAGACAGGTAGCTCTCTGCAGGGATGGAACAGGGCTGGAGTTGCCCCCTGGGCAGGGTGAGGCCACAAGGCTGAATGCTGGACCCAGCCAACACTTCACTTTCTTGATTCATGGGAGTAGGACTGGGTACCTGGCAGTGAAAACGTGCCTACTCCAGGGACAGTCCTAGCTGCGTGTGTAGATGCCAGACTGGAAGGATCCTGGTGTGATCTCCTGTGTTGATGGGTCTCAGGGAGGCAACAACCCCCATTGTGTTGTGTTTGACATAATACCTGCAGGACCAAGGGGCTGTTGTGCTCCCTGCAAACCTGAGCTCAAGGTAACTGAGAGAGTCCCAGGCAGCTTGAGGGAGGCCTTACAAGCTCATGTTGTGTATTGCTTTATGTTAATGCAGCTTTGTGATTACATGCTACTTTGCTTAGATCAGCATTTTAAATAAACTGCCAGCAAATTTTATTAACCACATGTGAAGGGAAGATCAGACGTCATTTTTTTTTTTTTTAAGGAACAGTAAGTAACTCACAATTTTCAGAAAGGGAAGTATTTTTAAAACCAGTAAAGATCCAAACACAAAGTGGTGCCTGCTTCTGAATCCCTGGTCGTGTCCATCAGTCCTGTCAACTCTCCTTATTTCTGGCTGGGCTTAGACAGAGGAGAGACGAGACTCAATGGTGCCATGCTGGGCCTTCAAGAGGAAGGCGGGGAATGCAACATGCAGGGTGCAGCTGCCAGTGCATGGGTGTTTGGGCATATTTTTTTTTTTCTCCTCAGCATTTGTGTTTGCTTGCTCCAGAGCCGTGTGGCTCCCAGGACTGTGCCACCTCGCAGCTCTGTCCCTTGCCACCAGCCCCTTGGGCCAGAGGCCCCAGGCTGAAAGCTTGGAAAGGGTCCAAGAAGAAAAACCCCTTGGTCCAGCTCCTCTTCTTCTTAAATGGGTCAGTCCTTCAGG
Source organism: Nycticryphes semicollaris (assembly GCA_013400055.1). Classification (NCBI taxonomy): domain Eukaryota; kingdom Metazoa; phylum Chordata; class Aves; order Charadriiformes; family Rostratulidae; genus Nycticryphes; species Nycticryphes semicollaris. The sequence goes on from VXBJ01003496.1 coordinate 562,540, forward strand.
AGGTGGGGGGAGAACAACTTGTAAAAATACCGCTGTTGTCAAGGCCCCTTCTTAAGAACACAGCAGCTGCACACACCAATAGCATATAGGGACAGGCAGGAAAAGTCCCCAAAACTCTGCCTTTCCTCATAACAACAGCAAGTGAGTCACCCTGGCTTCAGGTCAGGTCAGGAGCTCACTGCCCAGGAAGCACCCGGGCAAACTTTCCAAAACCTGCGTCTGCCCAGGTTGGGAGATAAGAGTCAGGTATCCCAAACGGGAAGCGCAGGGATGCCGCAGTGAATATTGCTGAATTTATTTTAGGCAGTGGAGGTTCTGGCTGAAAGATCACTTGAGAGCATGCCAAAGGCCCAGAAAAGGTAACTTGCTCAGGGAGGCTCAAGGTCACCCAGGCCTGCGAGCCACTGGCCTCTCCTCGCTGACGTTGCTGCCCTCCAGAGCGACGTGCTGCCACGGAGGTGAAAGCCGAGGCATCCTCCTCGGAGCATGCGGGCAATGCTGGCAGTGTTTGTGCCCGGGCTGTGCCAGAGGATGGTGGGCATGGACGTGCCTGAAGCCACCCTAACGGGGTAGTACAGTGGATGCTGCTCTGCCGGTGAAAAGCCAAGCTCCCGAAGAGCTACCCAGCCACCAGATGTAAGCAATTTGGTTTGCTTTTGGACTGGTAGTCTGGAAAACTGAGGCGCTGGTTTTTTGAGTTTATATTGCATGTTTGCTTTCCAGTTTTTGTTAATTAAAATCATGTAACTGGATGAGCAGTTACTGGATAGCTTGCAGGGTTGATTTGAAAATTCCTGGTTTTTCTGGACACTCAAGCATTCGATGCCCTTTCTCTCTGCTTGCAGTGCATTAATTCACCTAGCTAGAAACTTTATCAGTCTGATATGGTAAAAGCATGCATTTGAGAATGGGTTTGTTTCTTAAAGTATTTTCTCTTAGTGTTTGCCTACACCTGCCAATGGAATTTCTTAGAATAAACTAGATAGTTTAAAATCATTTTTTATACACTCTTCATAAGTATTTCACTGTTGCTTTGAGAGGGACAGGAGCAGAGGGACCCATATGCAAATACAAAGAAATATGAGCAAGTATGAATTCACTCGAGTGATCACTCTTCTTCCTCTTCAGTGAGTTTAATCCATTGGCTTGTCTGGATCAGTCACGTAAGTCGAGAGGGCCCGACTGCCTCAGTGAGCTCACCACCATAAATTTCTGGACTATTTTCCACTGCGATGCCCACTGTCACCTGGGATGTGGTCAGGCCAAGCCTGCCCAGCTCGGTGACCAGCTCCAAATGGAAATTGAAGTGGTTCTGCACGGCAGCCTCAGACCCTGCTGACCTTTTACTGCTTTCAGAGTGGCTCTGCTAGATCTTCTTGCCCACCTCCTAGCCTACATTTCCTATGTCTTCACAGCTTTCAGATGACCTGTGCAGCATCTGCGTAACCATCTCGGTGTTGCAGGAGCTGTTCTGTTTGTGAGGCCACGGAAACCTCTCTCCAGGCTACACAGCAGCAGAATATTTAGCTCCAGCACAGTGGGTATGTTATTAGCAGGGAGAGGCATTTTCAAAATGTGCATCATCTCCAAGCACACCTTGTGCTACCAGAGTGGCACTAACAGGGGACTCACTCCACTGAGGAGTCACTTAAACTGCCCAAACTCAAAGCTTTACTTTGAGGACCGAAAACGTTAAGTGTGGACACATGCAAGGACATGCCAACATACCCAAGATTTACTTTGGTCTGCAGACAAAGCTCAGCAGAGCACACATGTGCTTCTTTCACACAAGAGTATCACCTTAACTCAGCGCTGCCTTTCTATGCAAATCTCCAACAGTTCTACATTGTGTCAAATAATGACTCCAGAATTAGATCCAACAAGATGACTTTTTTTTTTTTTTCCAGCAAGTACATTCAGAGACTTAGCCTTTTCAGGGCTTGTATCTTGGTTATTAATAGTATCGCTTGCCTTCTTTTGGAAAATTGAATTCATGTGATAAAGAGGAACTGTATGTATCAAATTCTGATGCAGAAGTTCTGGGATGAGTGCTCTTGTAAAATACAGAAGTGGAAAATGCAGGTTATGTAGTAGAAAATTATTTTCTTTTGTGTTTGTTTGCAAATTTTATATGATTTAGCCTGCAAAGAACAATGTCAACATTTAAAAAAAAATCCATTACCTGTTGATCTCGTCCCATTTTTGACAAATTTAGGCAGGCACTGCAAGACTTGGTAAGAACTGTTATGTAATATTTAGTTCAGGCAAAAAATGATTAAAAGAGATAAATTGCCATACATCTAGTACTAGGTAAGCGGATTAAAAAGAAAAAAAAACAAAACCAACTGGCAAGTGCAACAACTGGATTTACTGATGCCACATAAAATAAAACGATGAGCACAACTTTGGATTTTTGCACAAGGCAAGCGCTGCAGAATTTTCCTCATGGAACAAACCTCTATTGGCAAAGTGTGGTCGAACAGAACAAACACATCTTTTTTGTCTCTAATTGTTGTGACTCTGTTTAAAAGTTAGAAGACATCAATTTTAGCATGTGGAATGCAGTTGTGAAAGAAAATGGGTTTCCTGAATTTTCGGTGATTGACTAAAATCCACACACGTACTGGTTATTTTAATTTAAGGAAAAAGGATTTTGTTTCTTTATCCTGTTACATAACACTGGATCTATTCTCCCTTGAACACACAAGTATGTTTATCATTAATCTTAAAGGGAAACAGTCGTCCTTCAAAATCCTTTCTGAATTTTTATCTATTTTTTTAAAAGTCCAGTCCCAAATGACTGCATATGAACTGAAGATGAAGGCACGCTGTTTATTTTTTAAATTAGATTACTTTAACCTCATTTATGCATAGTTCTTCTACTGTTTTTCCCAACAGCAACAGTGAAGAAAAAAATATTGGTTTAGATGTGACTTCAGAAATGCAAAACATACGGTTCATACAGCATCCAGCAGGAGACAGAGTACCTGTTATTGGTTTTTAGCTCATTTTTATGAAACTGGCTGACTTTCATTTTGGAGACATTCTTTAATAATACCTATATTTTTCATTCTATAGTACATTCCTTTCAAGAACTTTAAATTGCTCAGGAGCTCTGGAAAATCCCAGTGAAAACTTTTGGATATATGAGAGTTTTATTTACAGGTAGCTGACTGTCAGTTAACTTGGGACACTTCTTCCAAAAGCCAGCGTGACCACTTTGGTTCCAGGCTGTTGGGTTCCTCTGCGCTTGCCCCTCACTTCAGGAATCAGCCCCTGTAAAGGAAAAGGCATTTCTAAATTCGACTGGTGTTGGGACAGGACCGGCTCCAGCCTTTCAGATTTGCTAAATGCCGCAAGTTAATATGTAATTAGCTTGATGTAAGGAAAGGACCCATGGACACAATACTGGAATGGCTAAGCAGTCTCAAATATAAGCAAAATAGGCCACCCGTAACATTAAAATCACATTCTTCATAGAATTTAAAGGCAGTTGGGCTACTTAGCAAGAATACCTGTGGTTTTTAGTTGTCTTTGTGTTTGGCTTGTAAACTGGGTGCGGGGCTCCATCAGCGGCAGGTTCACATGACGGGGAGTGTACCAAAACCAACCACAGGGCATGTTTTGATTTCTGTTTGATATCTTATTTATACGTGATTTAAATGGATAAACTAAGAAAAATTAACTGTCCAGGCCATAATTTCATCTAAAACAAACACAGACTAAAACTGCAGCAACTTAGTGGATTGTGTGGATTAGTGAGATATCCTGGTTATCCTGGTATGTAATAGCAATAGCAACAATTCTGTTCCCTGGTTTAGTAATGCTTAAAATCAGCAATCCAGAGTCACTGCAAATCCCTCAAAAAATATGCCTCCCTTTTTCAAGCTCAGGATCCTTTGCTATACAGGGGGTCCCCCAAAGGTTGCCCCCATATAGCTTTGTGTAGGAAATTTGTGTTTGGAGAATCAATAATGTGATGGATTTATTCAGACCACATTTTTGTCCTTCTTGCTTACACCCTTCTTTACAGCCAGCACTGTCCACTTGTGCCCTAAATTCCTGCTGGATTTTGTGCCTGCATATATTTTCCTTTTTATGTTTTGTTTATATGTAAAATCTTCCAAATTCCTGCAAAAACTTCTCCTTGTTCTTTGCCTGCCTCTGTCTTGGTGAAACATCATGTTCCTTTTAGCAGCCACACATTGAAAAGAAACAAGTTTTTCTCCTGAAAAGGCAAGAAACATGAAATCCATTTTGATTTCACAATGAATGAGAATTTGCTGATGAATATATTTTAAATCCATCCACCTCACCTCATAGAAATCTGACCTAACTCTGCCATAGACTTGCATTAATATGCATCCATCTGCAAAATTAGGTGCATCCCTGCCCCTCTAGACCTCTTCCACAGGGTGCAAGTACAGCAGATCTCTTCTGACTTTCGTGTCTTCTCGGTAGATTTCCACAAGTTGTAGCCAAGCCAGGGATTTGGCCCAGTGTCTTTTTTAAACCCTGTGACCCAGACGTGGAGATTAAAAAAGAGTTATGTTATTGGATTAAACAGATACAAGAGGCGCTCACTGTATCAGCACCCGACACCTTAAAACTCCAGAAAGCAGCTCAGCCGTGTTAATGGCAAAAATAGTCTCTAAGAAAGAGGGAAAATGCAAAGGCAGGCGATGGCTGACCTGTGCGTGGGCTGGGGTGCCAAATCCTGCCCCTCCACCTGGGCTGCAAAGCAGCCACAGGAACACTATATTCTACTGTCTTAGTACCACATACGCTCAAGATCTGGTATATACGAGTCCTTTGAACTCCACCTACCTGCAACCGGAGTGATTTTGGCCTGTCTTAGTCACCTTTTTTAGGTTTTGAAGGGGTTAGGCTTTATTACACAATGAATGGCACTACCACACGTTCAAATCAATACAGCTGCAGAAGTAAAAATACTAATAGATTAAAACCAGGCCTACAGGAAAAGGCTAGTAATTTCAGGCACCAGTTATATGCTTAATATTATATACATACTTTGTAATTTGGGCTCCAGCTTGCGATTTGGGTTACATAAGCGAGCCAGAGGCATCAGTGCTGCCATACGCTGCGGCAGCTGGAGGCAGAGTTCCCCCAAATATTCATCAGGCACATTCTCAGAAGTTGCGCTGCCTCATAATGAAACAGCAGGCAGCAATGCACATATTTATGACACAAAAGAATTAATTATTATTATCAGTATTATTATTATTCCACTTAGTTCCAGGTACTGTTTACACGCCTCTGACTTCAAAACAGCTTTGGCTGTTGGCTTTTTACCCCAAACATTATTTTTATTTTTTTTTTAAGGCAGAGAGAGCAACCATGTGCTTTGTGTGCCTGACTTTTTCTTTTAATGAGCAAGGAGCAACAGAACAAGAGAGAGTCAGAGACAGAAAATACAGGCTTTGATTCCTCTAGAGAACTTGAGCAAAATATTCCACTGCTGTCAGTGGTACAGCTGTGCTGGCAGGATCCTCAGCACAGATGAGGCTCCAGCCGCTACTTCATTTCACCGATGTGACTGCTGGTTCCTAATCTGCACCCAGGCATCCTCACTGGAACTGAACAAGTGGCTGCGCCAGTGAGAAATGCTGCGCTCCGTTCCCTAGCGCGGCCAGAGCCACCTGTGTTTGTGGTCCCCGGTGGAGTCTCACGAAACGCTCGCTGCCTTCAGCACAGGAAGCTGCAGTACGCGAGAAACCTGAATCCGAAGACGTAGGTGGCAGCACGCACTACATCGTGTTATTAGTTTAAACCGGGCTGTCGAGTGGAGATATGTCATCAACTGGCTGCATATATCCTATACCTGTGACTATTTTCCAGTTGAGAACCACTTTGCACATCAGCTCGGATACTGGAAAATCAGAGAGTGGACTGGAGTCAGGGAATATGGCTTGTGTGATTGTGACACGCTGTATTGGGCACACTGTGCTGCCAGCAAGGAGCGTGCAGAAGGGGTGCAGCTCTCTGTCTTGCATCAACCAGCCTCTTTTGGAGGCCTCCCTGGGGGCTGCTGTGATGGAATCTGATTCCCCAGCAGCCTGTGCAGAGGTGATGGGCTCCAAAGCTGTGTTGCCCAGTGGCTGCCACCCTAGTTTGTGGTGTAGGGTCTTGTACCTGGGCAAACCTGGGAAAGCAGGGCTGTGGGGGCTGTTTGCTCTTCCTTGGTCCACCTCCGCCGTTCCCAGTGCAAGGTTAGCACTGCGGGACTTTTGTGAAACACAGATGGCCCAAAATCTCCTTTTCCCTGCTATTCTGCCCCCACAATGCCAAAGGTATTTTGCAGTACAGAGGATCTTACTAAGTCTTCAGCAGGGGTTATATGAAAACGCCTAGCGAGCCTGCATGCTGCTGTATCCTTTCATTAACAGAACTAGAGGAGATGTGGGTAGGAGAGCAAAGACATATTTGAGTCATGTACCCGTTCGCCTGCAGGAGAAAAGCACCAGCTTTCAGTGCAATGAAACCCAAAGCAGAAGACGTTGCCCTGCTCGTTTCTCCTGCTGATCGCCCCGGCTGTACTTTGTCCTCCAGCTGTAAGCAGGGCTGCCCGGCACCGGGACTGCTCTTTTGGGAAAAGACAGAGTAAATCTGACAGACCTCGGGTCTCCCAGGCACCTGCCCGTCCGTGCCCCTTTGGGTTTCCTCCAGCAGGAGCCTGTTGCCGAGCCCAGATTGCCCAAAATCCTGGCGAGGTGACACCAGGTCCGGAGTCTTGAGCCCTCGTCACCTTCCCGGGGTGGGGGGAAAAGCGGCCGCGGAGGAGCAAAGCCGGGGCCAGGGAGAAGCAGGGCTGGTGACAATGCCATGGGATGCTTTGTCTGCGAGAAGGGCGCTCTTTGTGTAAAAAATAAAAAAAAAAAACCAAGTAATTTTAAAAAATGTATAGAAAATGAAAAATGCAGAGAGGAGAGCCGCGGCTGGCAGCCTTCCGCTCCCCTCCCCGCCCCGGCAGCCGCGGGACAAGGGCCAGCTCCCGCCGGGCCGGCTCGGGGGCGGCCCCGCTCCCCGCGGGGGAGGGCGGGCG
>VXBJ01003496.1:570661-595305 GCA_013400055.1 Nycticryphes semicollaris
TCCAGATAAACATGAAGAAATACAACCCCACACGTATTCCAGCACGGTTTGTGCCAAGGTGTAAAGATGGAGTTTTTTGGTTAGTTCCCATTTTTTTAACCGTATTGGGAAAGGCATTAAGAAAATGCGTCGAGAGGAGCTGGTTACGTTGATAGTGCTATTTTGGTAACTGCAGGGGGGTTTTTTATTACTTGCATGTCAAAATGTTTTGAGTTTTGGACTAGCAAAAAAAAAAAAAGCGAGGCAGCCCTGATCGGGGGACATGTCATCGACTGTGTAATCCGGATGACAGTTGCTACTGGTTTAGATTTTACGGCTTTGAGTTTGAGGGCAAATCAGCCCATTAAAAGCTGCTGCTGTGGAATTTGGAGGGGAGAGGCTTTGGTGAAAAAAAACCCTGATGGTTTTTGACAGCCGGGTGTTTACCTCTGGGTCTGCATTTGGGCGAGCTGACTGCTTTTTGCCGTTGCCCACCTTTGCTTGAGCCTTACAGAAAGATTATCCTGAAGGTCGTTGGGTTTTTGGTTTTTGTTTTTGTTTTTTTTTTTAAATCAAAACGTGTGAGTGGTGGAGGCAGCCAGCAGTGGGACGGTGTCCGTCGCCTGGAGTAAGTGGAGGCTGAAGCCCAAGTGTGTGGCGGGAGGATGTCTTTGTCGCCCTGCTTAGACAGACACTAGAAACTTTATTTTTGGCACTTTCCGGGATAGCATCTTCGTGTTTCCTCTTCAACTGTCTCTTCCCCGCTTTGCATATATTTCCCCCCCCACACCTTCTCTTAATTTGCCTGTGTCGCACCTTCTGTCTTCCTTGCCTTTTCCACCTCTCTCACGGTTTGGAGCCTGCACCCACTGGAGGGCGACAGACACCTTTCCCTCCCGGTGGGGTCCCAGCGCTGCCCGGCGGGGGAGTGGGGGGGGAGGGGGAGGTGTGTGCGGGCCGCAGACCCTCAGCCTGCGGGCGGGCCGAGGGAGGGGAGAGCCCGCTGCTGGTTGTCACTTACGCTTCTTTTACTCTGTGGTGTTAGCGTTATTTTCTGTCATACCTGGCAAAAAGCAGGAGATTGCAGATGGCACTGTGAAGGTGGTTGCGTGCTTAGGGGTGCTAGATCAAAACCCGGGGGGGGGGGGGGGGGGGTGGTTTGTTTGTNNNGGGGGGGGGAATTGTTTGTTTGTTTAGGGTTATTGGTCTAGAATCCAGTAGAAATTTTGAATACTTCAAATGCTACCAATTTTAAATTTATTTTACTTTGCTGTAACTGGGAGCAAAATTTGGCATACTGCTCTTTGTTGGTAGTCCCTAATTTCTAGCTTTTGGGTAGGTTTCCTGGAGGTTTCTTAAGTGTCAGAGGTGAAATGGGGGGGGTTGTGGCAGGAGGCTTCAGTCTATGTGATAGATGCTGTGCATAAAGAGGTGCAATGTTGTCAGGGAAAAATCGGGAGTCAGTTGAGATTGGCTTGCTCTTGCTGCACCTCCTGTGCCTGACCCTCGGGGAGGATCTTGTCTTACAGGTAATCGTTGCAGATATTTCAGTGAGTTTTCCTTACATCGATACTCTGCCTAATCGAGACTGAGCTACATCTTAGAGGCTTGTAGACAAGTCCTGTGGGCTGGGTGTTTCCAAAGAGACTCTTAGGCACAAGCCCTTCATCAGGCTGCCATGTTTCCCAGGCAGTGATGCTCCAAGGGTTTCCATCAATGCACTTTAAGACTCCGCAGCAAATCCTAACTATTTTAATTTTGCCCCATCTACGTATTCCAATGCCCTATAGTTGTTGCCCCAATGCCCCTATAGCAATGTTGCCAGTTCCACCAGTAAGGGCAGTCTCTACAGTGGTGCCTTACCCAGGGTTTTAATTATGCTGGAAAGTGACTCTGAAAAGATTACGCTGATTAGTTTCTTTTAAATTCAACCATATGACAAGGCATAAAAATGGATGGGAAAGCCATGGTAGTTAAAGCCTTTTTCAAGTAATGCTTATTTGATTGGTCATACTAATAAATTGTAGATCATTTAAGAAGTGCAGCTTTGAATAGATTACTCAGTAGGATTAGTGCCTTCAACTTCTCATCAGTAACTTAATTTACGTGACCAGAATTGATCAGGGTTATGTTTTTTCAAGTAATCCTAAGTCCAGTCCTCTAAGGCCTCTATACACAGAACTCACGTTTATTTGAATGCCACTCTGGGGGACTGCTTGCAGGACTGGGTCTTGGCATTTGGAAGATGAAAATACACTCATTTAATATTAGTTGAATTTCTTCTGTACATGTGTATTTACTTGAATCCTCAGCTGTTGTAGTACCATGGATTTAATCGATCGGCGCTAGCTGAGAATCATCCCAAGGCATGTAAACCTAGGCAACACTCTTTAAATTGTTTACAGAGTAGCTAATGTTGATATAAGATAATGTAGAACTTAAGTGAAACTTCCACTCTTTGTTGTCCTTTTATTCCCTCAAAACTGCCATTGGAAGGCCTACTTGCAGCCAGTCTGCGACTCTGAATCTGTGGCTGGTATCCTACAGCATCTTCTGTATTTATATCAGACTCTTCTTTTTTTCCAATGTGTCCAGGTTTACACCAGCAAATAGTACCAACCCTAAACTCAGCTCCAGGTGGGCTGGTGGAAAGAGAGCATGAATCAAATCCACATCGTGCCAGTGAGCTATGGCAGGAGGCAGCGGGGTGGGAGTCAGGGGGCCGCAGGAGGGTGGCTGTTAAAACCCATGGGCTGTCGGGAAGGCTTGTGCATTTTAGCAGTTACTGGGTTTCCTGTTGTGGTTCTCTGTCATACAGAGTGGTCACAGCTTCGAAGAACACCTTCGCTGCTGTGTCTGCCTGAGCTGCCTTTGAATGCAGTGGGTGCTTGAGCGCTGGCATGGAAAAATGATTGCCCTGTGCCAAAATGCAGCAGGAGTGCCCTGCTTTGGGGTGCTGGTGGAAGCAGGCTGTCCCTGGGTAGGAGACAACCCCTACATCAAGCCACAGGGTTATCAGTGAACTGGAACGTGGTTAAAAGTTCTTCCTTTTTTCCTTGGATCACATGTCATTTGCATTTTATTTCACTGTTGCAGTGCAGTTTCCTTGGTCTGGAGACAGATGCAGTCAAATTTTCTACAATGTTTTACATAGGATGAAACAAGTGAGAAATGATCTCCTGTTATGGCGTTGGTAGTATGTTCAGTGTCCTGATGTTCTTCAATTATAATTTCATACTCATGAAATGCAGAAAACACAATGCACGATAACATTGAAACATGTTTGACTTATCTTACTAGACCCCTTTTTTTCCTTTAAAATATTTTTTTTGCCTTTTTCTCTTTTTTCCAAACAGGAAGTGAAAATCCTTTCAAGACAGACTCTTCTTCATGTAAGTGTTATTTATGCTTGTTTATGAAATTACAAAAGGGTTATAAAACTCATTAAAATGTTCAAATACTGAACATTTACCATCTGTTTCTAGAAACCAAGTATAGAGCATGTAAAAATAGGCTGTAGTTATACAGTAATAATGCTCAGCAACTGTTACCTTAAATCTATCTGTGCAGTTCTTCTGTGCATATCACTGCAGAATTTAGAAACCATTGCAAAGCACTTTGCAGACATTTAAGCAGGATGCCCATAAAGCTGGTTTGTAAGTCCCGGAGGGATAGTGTTAAAGTGGTTTGCCCGAAACAGAGGAGACCCACAAGTGAGAGCTTGTTTTAGCACCCCGGAGTCCCTGATTTCCCAAACTCCGTGACAAGAGTCAGCTTCTCTGCCTTGGATCCTACAGAATCCAAGCTCTGCCTATAGACTGTTTGCGTGCATGTGTTACCAGTGTGTGCATGTATATGTGTGGGTAAGAGAGACTGTGTATATGTCTATTTGGCCTTAAATAGCCTATAGGGTATTTTAGGCCTATTCTACAACCTCTGGTGATACCCATTAAAATAAGAGTAAATGCCAGCAGCCATTGGTGAATACTGTTGCAAATGTTTTGTGAAAACATTTGGCTCCAGACCAATTGATTGGTCTGGGTGAGCCCAGTACAGTATTCTTCAAGGGACCAAGAAAGCTGCATGTCATAAAAATATAACATTTTTTCCCCCACACCATATATTGACCTGATTTGCTTGCAGACCTCAGGTTTGAAAGCTCTTTGAGTAGCATAGCAAGCTGTGCTCTGGTATTTCTTCCTAGTAAATAAAACTGATTAAATGTTTTAAGTGGATGGATAGATGAAGACTCTCATTGCCTTAATGCCAAATTAGCTTAGCAAGGAAAACAACTGCATTGTTCCCAATGCAGGGCCCGCTTTGCTTAACTCCCAAGCATGTACCGCGTCCAGTGGCATGGCAAGCCCAGGAGCCCTCACCTCAGGCTCATTTCCCATCAGTCAACCTTTTTTTTCTTTGGAAAATAACATATATCTCGGAATTGCAGCACTCCATTATGCTTGCGTAGCGACTGCTGGTTAATATGTAGCAAAACGCCGTGTGGTAACAAATGTTTTTTTTCTGCTATTGTTGAGCTGGAATGTTAGTTCAGCTTCTAGATAAAAGTGGCTTGCGCAAGGCGCCCCCAGTAGACCATGATTTCCGTGGCTTGTACAGTAGCTGTGTAGGCACCCGTGTTCTGCCTCTCCCCTCTGCTTCCCTTCATCTTCCACCTGAGTGAGGGGTGGGCTTAGGTTGAGGGCAGGGGACTGGCAGCCCTCCGCATCCCGCAAGGCACCAGCCTGGGGTTGATATTAAGCCCCTCGCCAGTCAAGCATCTGTTGAAAACGCTCTTTATTCCGGTTGTGTTGCTAGCAGAAACCTTGTCAGAGTCTTTATTTAATAGTTTTAAACCACAAGTGTTCTTTGGCTGGTTTTAGGGATATCGTAAGACAGTCTTTTTAAAAAAGAAAAAGCCAGTAATAAGTGAAGGATACCCCTCAAAGGATTAAAGAATGCTCCTTCCCTGCAGCTGGAATCCTCACTGAGACTAGCTTAAGATTTTGTATCTTTGAGAAGGTACATCATAATTGTTAAAAGATAATGGAGGAGGAAAAAAAAAATCTAGAAGACTTTTGGTTCTGACCATTTGTAACATTTGTAGCTCATTGTTATTTCATTCTAGCCTAGGAAATTCAAACCTCTTGGAAAGCCTGTGAAGCACATGCTTCCCAGAGATTTTAAATGGGAAATAGTGCAACAAAGCCACAGTTAAGTGTGGAAGCTCCCAAACAGGGAAGAACCCAACTGGATGAACCCTGCAGCAGTGACTGTATGGTGTCTGGAAGCCAGAGAAGAAGTGTGCAGCGCAGATCTGAAGAGTTTTGTCTGCATATTTCAGTGTCACAAACAAGTAATTGGGAGCTTCCGAAGTCCAGTACATATTCTCCAAAATGAGAAGTAATGAGAAGAGAAGTTTGTGGTCCAGAGGCCATTTGCAGTGCAGCCTTCCATCACCTGCTGTGGCTTTTCAACAGCTAATGGCAAGCTTTGAGCATCAGAGCCTCTCTCTTCTGGTTCTGTGCATGAAATATTACGACTTTTGACTCTGTAACTCTATTTGTGCCTGTCTGTGTGTTGGCTGCCCTTGGCTCCTTCAACTGTGTGAGTTTCCAAAAGAGAGTTAAACTCCAAGGACAGAAATAGCGAGGCTGTAGTGAAATGATAGGGTGGTAAAGCATCCAGGACAGGGATCTCTCCTGAGCCCTGGTCAGAGGGGTTTGTCTCCTGTGGCATGAAAGCTCGGTGGGGATTAACCCCTCAGGACTGTGACTTGCACCCGTCACCATGACAGGTTACCACTTTGAGAAAGGTCTCTTTGTGACAGTAACCAGCCATATGTAGTTGTAATGATAAGAAAGGGACCGTCTTATTGTAGTCACTTTGCGACAAATACTACCACAATTCATTACTTTCCATCAGTGCCTCATCCTATGGAGGAATCACCACTGCCCATCTACATTGAGGAGGGGACAGAAGTCCCGATTGGTGAGTGCAGTTGGGAATGGATATGTTTAAGGGGGGGTATAATGGTACTTGGTTTTACGTTCCTCACGTTTGTGTATACCCATTTGTCATTGAAAATTGTGAGGCCTGTTGAAAATGTTTGGGGATTTTTATTTTATTTTCTTAATGCAGGTCTATTTTAGAGCTCCTGAAGATTACTAAATACTGCTAGTGTTCATTTGCAGCTAATTATAAATCAAAGTACATAATTTATGCAGTGGCATTGAAAGGTTCCATGAAGGACCTCTTAACACAAGGCTGGGGAAGACCACGAGTATCACAAGAGGTAGTTCCCACTTCAGTCTTTGACCTCGGTGTTGAGATACTCAGAATAATCTGCTGGCTGGGTCAGCAGTTTTTGTCTGCCTGACACTCTCCTGCCTGGCACCCAGCAGACTCATGTCACGCACCCCAATGAGTAGCCAGAAGAGAGTTAGAGAGCTTTGCCCTTACCCGCAGTACACATTGGAGTGTCGCACCCCCCCATTTCTCAGCTCTGGTCTGGATGCATCATTGCTACGTGCCTATAGAGGTTTGGGTTATTTTTTTTTTTTAGAAGAGAGGAGCAGTCTTTCACATAACCCATAAAGAAAGAGACCAAAAGATCAATAAAGTGGATTGTGGTGATCTCTTTGGGCTGTAGAAGGCTTTCACTGCAGCATTTCCCAGAGCCCCTTCTTTACTCTGTGTGTTCTCAGTTGCATACAGTAAGGGTGCCTTGGCTACCACCTTGGGAATCTGTCCTGTTGAGCAGATGTGTCTCTTCAAATAACTTTTTCGTATTATATATCCTGAATTTTTCCATTCCTAAATTCAAGCAATTGCTTCTTGTCCTACTCTCTTTTGAGTGAGATTAATTACCTTCCTCTACACAGAGTACCTTGAAGGTATTTATAGCTGGATCTCAGCCCAGGAGTCTTCTCATTTATAGACTGTATTAATTTAGCTCTCTTACTCTCTCCTTACATCGTTTTTATTATACTTATTTGAATTTCCTTTAATTTTTCTATCTCCTTTCTAATCTGTGGAGACTTGAACAGCTCTTACTATATCTGCTGTGGTTGTTTTGACATAGCATTATGCTTTCGATTTCCGTATCGTCCCTTCATATGTACACATCCAAAAATAGCTTAGCCTTTGACCCCTCTGCATCACTCAGTAGCATCACACAGAGAAACTCTTATTACTTGCCTGATCTCGCCTGTGATCACCTTTAGGTCTTTCTTGGATTCACAGCTTTGCAGCTAGCTGCTCCTCGGGCAATGTCACTGCTCTTCTGAGATGCAGGGCACTTCCCAGCACTAAATCCCCATCCCGTTGCATGCCGCTTTTTTTACCCAGGAATGATTTATGCCTATGTATTTATTTTAATGCCCTGGGATTTTGTCATCCACATAGAAGTTGTTACTTTGTATCATATATAGAGCAAAGTACTTATAATTTTATGTTTTTATACCTATTACAACTGTTTTCTGCACGTTACTCCAGACTCCTTTCCGAGCCCCATCATTCCTGTTTGCATACCTTCCATAACTTTTTCCTTTCTTTAGCTGTAAGAGTTCATAAGGTAAAAACCGTCAGGTTTAAGCTACTCCTTTCCTTCATTTTGTACCTTTTCTCGTTATACAAGAAGTATATCGTTACTGTTTCTCTCTGTGCATGGCACGATGTGGTCTTTCCCACAGCAGATCATAATTTCCTCACCTCTTCTGGGGCTGTAGCCAGCTGAACGTCTGCTCGACATCAGTCCCCTCTTGTAGAGCTACTAAGGCTTATGTTCTGTTGTGTCCCCTGGTATTTCATCTTGTCTTTCCCATTGCACTGAGGAAACCTGTGGTGCTGGGATGGTGGCACCCGCAACAAGAAAAATAACGTAAGGCTGATGAATCGCAAAATTGACCAAACAAAACAACCAAAACCCACAACACGAGTGAAAAGCTTTTTAGAGGATGTTTGTTCGGTGCTGCCATGAAGCAGGTTTGTTGTATCAGGCTCCGAAATCCAGCAGTGGTAGGTGTGAAATGGTTAAATCGGGTTGTGGAGGACATTGTGTTTACTTATTTTAAATAAGTGTCTGGACTTCTATGCAGCAAGCTGTGGTTGAGGGGGAATGAGTGGATAAGGTAAATGATGCAGAGATGAGAGCAAACGATGAGCTCCAAGTTTGGTATTTGAATACCTGACATGGGTCAGGACTTTTATACTACCTGGGTGCAGTACAAATCGTCAAGCTAAGAATCCAGCTGCAAAATTGTGATCTGGGTCTCAGTTTTGATCCTGTTTTCCATTGAGCTTACCAGCATGATACAGATCCAGGGTGCTCATCTGCACCTGTATAGACCAGAATAAGAATAAAAAGTCCTCTCTGAGTTTAGGTTGGAGATGAATAACACACAGTGCAGTTGTTAAAACAATTCAGCACAACCATCATTTACTTTCAAAAGGTTGTTTGGAGAACTTAGATTATTTCCCCATCTAAAACACATTTTGGATAGTACATGGAGCGCATACTGTTCTGGCCCCAGCCTGACTGGTGGTGATAGATCGCTTGGTAGCTTCTGTATTTATTTAAAAAAATAGAGAAATCAGTTCTCTCAGAATCTAAATTTAACAGCACTAATTATTTCAAGCAATTTAAAAAGGAACATAAATTTCACTTGTTTATTACAGCTGATTCATGACAACAGCAGCTACAAATAATACCCTATAATGAAAATCTAGCTAACGCTGTCATGAATTAACCAACAAGAGAATGAGTGTATGGGATCTGGACAAAGGCAGCTTTTCATTCTCTAGAGATAGAGTCTTTGCATTGAGAAGGTGGTTATTACCTAAACACTGGTTTTATCTCCTTGGGTGACATGAAGACTTTGACATTTCTGCATAGAGTAATATGACTTTTGATTGGAAAAAAGTTTGAGCTCTACTTAATTTTTATGTGCTTTTGCACTTGGTTGAGTACATTCCTAGAGGAAGGTAGGTAAGTGAGATGCAAGAAACATGTTAATAAATCAAAGATATTTCTGAGAAGATGGACAATTTTTTTGTGAGGAACAGCAAGGAATCTACAGAATAATAACAGTAGAGCTCAGGTCAGACCCTGGCAGTCTTGGTTCAAGCACAATTTCAACCGTCTTCCACACAATTAAGCAGCTCAGGAGATTCAAGGTGAGGAAATAGGCAGAGCAGGTCATTATTTACCATTGCCATTCATGCTAAGGTCACGGCCATGTTCCCTGGTCAACATTTGGAACTTGTAGTGTTAAGCACTGAGGAAAACATCTGAGGCCACACAGTCCAAATTTACATTTTTACAAAGCAAAATCCCAGGAGCAAAATATTTGTATTGGCAGTCATAGTACTTGGCCCATACAAAACACCATTGAGGGAATAATTGCCTCTTCAGGGATCAGGGAGCAACAGAGCTGTAGGTTGAGATGTTTGTCTATGCTTTTCCTTCCAAGTCACATTTTGAGATGTTAGTGTTGTTTAATACCTGTGAAATTACCAGCGAAGACATACGAATTCAGGATCTAATTCTCAACTAACTGATTTATTCCAGCGTAGCTTTGTGGATTCCAGTAGCATTGCTATTGCTTTGTTGTTGTGTAAATAGCATCAAAGCCAGACCCCCTTTTTCAGGGATGAGTCCTGCTGGCCTTGACACCTGTGGTGCTTCTGCTGTAGCTCTGAGTCCCTCTGTGGGCAAAATCCCAGCAGTCTACTTCTGTCTTACTGATCCACTTTTGCTAACGAATACCACTGGCTTCAGTGGACTTGTGTCAAATGTATACAAGCATTAGGTAGACCTTGCCTTAGATAGGACTTTTTGCTCCATTAAATCATCTTGGGATGACGGAAAGCTCCACTAGCACTCTAAAGCCGTATTCTCTTGGTGGTACTCAGAGTTCATGGTGTAGCCTGGGCTCATTTGAGCAATCTTGATTACAGGAAAAGAATTTTCCTGTAGTTGCACAAAGTTTCTTCTGTTGCTGCTTGATCTCTGCTTTTAAGACGTCTCTCATGTCTTATTAATGATAACAATTGGATTTCCAGTCTATTCCAGCCCTTGGGTAGACTCACGGAAAGACGTGCTTTGAGGGCTTTTTGGTCTTCTTTGTTAAGCAAGTTAGAGCTGTTTTTAAAATGTTTTTTTAAGCAGGGTAACTGTAGGAAGGGCACCTTTCCCAGGCAGGGGGAGTATTCAGCACCTTAGGGAGAGCTGGCTTTGTGTCTCTCTAGGAGGTTGCCTTCCTCCTGCGCGGTTTGCTCTTTCATGGGGTGCTGGCACAGGGAAAGCTTGATTTTTGCCAGGTACTGAGTGCCGTCTGCAAGGTATTGAGTGCCCTCCTATCCTTTGCAGCCAAAAAGGAGTTGATTGCTCTTGGCATCAGGCAAATCTGGACCCAGAAGACCACAGGTAGTATTTACCAATTATTTATGTGCTTTAGCATGCCAGAGGCTGTCTGAATTGATTTTCCCAGCATACAAGAGATTTCAGGCATTAATGACATTTGCCTGCCACTAAAAACCTTATTTTACTTTTTAAAAAATAATAATAATACGATAATAAGCATGACATTCATTGCATTGCCATGGGGAAATTAAAAACACACACCCACCCCCTCAAATTAACTACAGTCCAAGTAACTATTAGCTCTTTAGAGCTTTTGCAAATGTGTGAGTGATATACCCTGAATGAGCACCATATGCCAATTTATTGTGGCACAGTGAGTCACAGGACACATTGGGGAAAGCAGTAATTGCTTGGCATGCATTGTAACATTCAATAGGGGGTTTTGTTTGGTTTTCTTAAAGGAATATATTTTTACTCTGACAATAAAATGAGTATGGTCTGATACGCTGCCACCAGGGACTGTTGCTTACTTTGTACTTAACCTGGAGCTTACCCATTTGTCACTCATCACACACCCTCTGTGTCTTTTCCTCTCTAACTGCTTGTATTGTATGTGTGCACAATATGAAGATTTGAGCCTTCCATTTGGTATTGTCTTGTCATTTTGTGCTAATCCTCCTCTCGACCTTCTCCTCCTCATCTTCGTTCTTTGTCCGATAAGGAAATTCAGATTGGTTATAAGGAAAAATATGTTCAACCTGAGAGGACTGAAGCAGTGGGGTGGGTGGCACAGAGATTGACCAGATAAGACCATCAGCAACTCAGTCTGATGTTGGCCTGTCTTTGAGCAAGAGGCTGGGCTATGTGACCTCTGGAAGTCCCTTAAACTAAATTATTTTATGGTTCTGATTCAGCCGTAGTGCTGTGTGTGTAATTAACTCCTCACTCCCCGTTGGGAGTTACTCTCATTCACACCGGCACAGAACAGGAGTGACCTCCTGAAGGTCAATGAAGTTACAGTAGTTTGACTCATGGGCTAAAATCACAATGTAAATGGTAAACACGGATGAAATAGTAGGTGAAATGTGGGTATCATTGAAATTTAGTTAGAATTTTATCAGGATTTCAGTTGAGATCCCTTTAAATCTTCATTAAGTGCCAATTGAAGTTATCAGTTGAAGTTTGATGCATAATTATATCGGGACGATAAGTATTTAAGAAGTAAAGATCACCTTTTTTCCCTTTTGCTTACAAATCCCATTCTCTAGCAGAATGAGAGCTTTGGGGTATTTAGGATTTAGTGAGTCATCAACTGCCCTGGCTCTGCCGTTACGTGCTGGTTTCCTCATGCGGCTGTAACCATGTGAGGGAGTTAACGCTGCACAGAGCATCTGCTCCTCAGCTAAATGCCTTCCCAGCCCTGCAGCTGTCTGCCAAAGAGCTTCAGACGTGCAGAGGGGCATCTGCAAGCTCTACTGGGTAGCGAATTTTCATGGCTTGGCCCATATGCTAGCCAAAAAACGTCCTTTGTCAGAATAACCTTATTTTAATTGTGCTGAAAGAAAGCAAAACTAGACTCGGATACCTCATGTCAAGGCTAGGGGATTTTCAATGATGACCTATCTATTACAGGAATTAGGAAAAAAAAAAAAAAAGGAAGAAACTGCCAGTCAATAGGAGGAAGAATTACAGGAATTGTTTTACAGGGTTGCTCTATCAAGTCTTCCAAGATATGGTGATGTTCCTCCGTATTCTCCTTCATGAACATGAAGTATATTGCTTATGCAAACACTTCATTTCCCATCAGGGTTGGTCTAAAGTAAAGTTTACAAATGGGGCTACCATAGTGGATTGAGGGAAGACTAAATATGAGCAACCAAAAGCCATTTTTGTCCCATGTTATACAAGGTAGGATTCTAAAATCAAGATTTAACAGGACAGATTTGCTTTCATGTACTTTTTCTAGTGATTGCTGCCTTTCCTGTTCTGTTCTGTAACCACATGAATTCTCTTTCCTCAGACAGGTCCTTCATAAATAATGCAGAGGTCAAGGGAGTGTAGTAGCAGAAGATACTGTTGCGTAATAGGGTTGAAAGTCTCTTCTCCACTCTTCCTGCAGTACACAAGCTATAGATTACAAGTCAAATTTAATAGACAGGGTATTAGTCATGTGGTGAATTTAAAGTGATATATCTGACTTTGAATCACCTGGGTTTCTGCTTCTGCAAAACAACCAGAAGATCATGTAGCTCTTGTATGCATGCCGCCTCCTTCAAAAAAAACCAGACAAGTAAGGAAGTTCTCATGCTTTCTACCATTAGTTTACATATTGAGTGTTTTTTATGGCCATCTCAGCTGTTTGTCACGTACCCATCACTTATGGTGGAACTGCAAACAGTGTCCCACCTGTCTGTACTTAGCTTTTGCACAGGGAGGGGGGGGAGGGAAATGATGAAAAACAATTGTAGTCATGATAAAACCAGCTTTGGATACTCAAGGTTAATGTGCCACATCAGTATCTAGTGTAAGCAGGTTCACTTAGATGAAATTGCACTAAGAAAGAATTTGTCCTCAACTGTTTGGCTTTGTGAACTACATCTTTGAACTGGTCAACAGGAGTAGGTTAAGTTTACAGTAGTTAAGCTAGGACTGTAAAAGCAACCTCCAACAAAAACCATCAGCTGGTGTTTGTTTGAAAAGATAAGAGAGGGAGAAAAATCAGGTTGTTGATAGATTGTCATGCTGCATTGGGATGCTCACCTGCAAAAGCCAACAGAAAAGCAAGTACTTGTAGCCTGCTGGATTGACACTGGTATAAAGGCAGGGCTGCAGGTACTTGTTTCTTGTATTGAAGTCAGCCTTGCTCTTAGTAAATTCCCTTTGGAGGCAGCAATTCCATGGTGAATTCAGTGGGGCTTTTGTCCAAGTAGTGTGTGGGATCAGGGTTTTGTTTGTGCTTGGTGTGTGCTCTGCACTTTGCAGACCATGGTATGCAGAAGTGGTTTGTATGTTAGTTTCCTTGGAGAAGTGAAGTATTTGTTCTGGCGGTGTTTGGTTTTCATATCTCGTGACACAAAATCAAGTGCGACTCTCTCTATAGGAAAGCTGATGTCAGAGATCTGTGGCAAAAGCGAACTGAAAATATACTTCTGGTCAGGAATCAGACTGAACCATGCGACATTTAAAAGCATATAGATTTAGTGGTCAATACCAAAGGTTTTACTTCCAACTCAGACCTTCAAACCAGATGGGTAGTGATCAAATAATGCCCATTGAGAGGCCTGTAGGACATGGTGGTATTCCTTCTGAAATGTCCCTCCAGGAGCAGGGTGAGTGGCTCAAGCCAGCCATGGAAGCTCAGAGGACAGAGCTGCAGCAGGAGACTGAGCTAAGGGTCTTCTGGGTTTAAACAAAACAGGCCAGTGTCCAGCCATGCAAGCCAGCACCTGGCACCAGCTGCATGAAGGCAAATAAATACCATAGTGTCTACACAGCTTCGCTTTTTTTGTGAGTATGTGTGAAAGTCTACATTTCACCGACCTGTTTTGCAAAACTCTGTGAGCTTGTTCATCGACTTGGCTGCTTCTTTTAGGATCTCTTCTGCAGAACGCCCTGCTCTCTGTTTCACTCTGCCCTATCAGTAGTTCCAATTTCACTTCCGGTGTGAAACTTTATACACTTAAAGTTTCTGTTCCTTTTTTTTTTTAATTTTTTTTTTTTTCTTGAAGTAAAGAAAACAACAACAGTAAATTGAACCTCAGCGTGCTTAGGAAATCTCTGGTGGGTGATGGCCTGTGAGCACCTGGCTAAGCACCATCGTCCCCTGAGCACCATGGGGCAGCAGTGAGGGTCATTCCTCCACCCGAGCTCCACATTCTAAGAGTCTACAATTTGTTGCCATCACTGATTCGTCTGTTCACTGATAATTATTGTGAAGAAGTCAAGACCGAAATCAAAAGTAGCTCACTCTTACCATTAAGTTTTAGAGCTTGTGGCTCTGGCCTCAGGGCTTTGTAACCTTCCTGGAGTTGATAGCCCTGTAATGAGGCTAACCCTGCTCTCACCTGCATGTAATAGCTGTTTTCCTGGTACAATGAGCTGGCTGGCCATTTTCCACCCACGGTGCCGTGTTGCACAACTCTTCCTTCCATTAATGTATTCTAAAAAAAAAAAAAAGAAAAAAAAAAAAAGAAAAAGATCAGGTGTTAATGCAGATGGGGCACAGGAACAAAGAAG
Organism: Nycticryphes semicollaris; assembly: GCA_013400055.1. NCBI lineage: Eukaryota > Metazoa > Chordata > Aves > Charadriiformes > Rostratulidae > Nycticryphes > Nycticryphes semicollaris. The sequence continues at coordinate 585,240 of VXBJ01003496.1, forward strand.
AAGAAAGAGAGTTGTTCTCCTCCACTAATTGTGCTGGGATCTAGATTTGTGGGAATAAGGTGCTGTATGACATGTTTAAACAGCTGCCACAGGTGGGATAGAAATCTGTCCTCAGTTATTGTTTAAATTAAGATGAATGGATAGAAGCAATAAAAACACAACTCCAGCTTTGTGTGGAGGTGGCCAAGGCAGCTATGGCAACAGCCTGGGCACAAAGCTGATCAAAGTAATTCGTGGATATGGAAAACTCCACTTGTTTTTCCAGAAACATGTAAACTTACACATATACTTCGTTTTTACCCAGTTGGAAAACATGCTGAAAGAGTATAGCGATCTTCCAATAAGAGAAAACCCTAAACACTAGCATTGGTAGACTCAGTAAATTTAAGGCTATGTTTAGAAAAATCAGGTGAGGGGGGAGTGATTTATCCCCAAGAAAAATATTGCTTTGAAATAATGAATTTGTGTATTTTATTTGCACGTTTGCTTCACTAAATGGCTGGTTTATTATTTCTCTTCCCTGCACTGGGGCATTGCTCGGTTATCATGGCAGAATTTGCTGTCTGACATTAACATGCATTGGAAGTGCCTTGTGGATCCGTCACATGAAATCAATATATTATCAATCACGTGCAAAAAATTCAATAGGCACAGTGTACACTACTGACTATTCAAGTTCATAAGCTTCATGGGCTTTAAGGTTTTTGCTTTTTTCATAGCTGGATGAGGGACATCCCTCACAGTTTTTGTTGTGGTTTATTTGTGGTAGTAGAACTAGTTTAATTGACACATAGACACTAGAGAATTGCAGTCCACTCAACAGCAGACCTTCAGAATAATAAAAAAAAAAATGCTTATTCCGTTAATCAAAAGTTGTACAGCTGCAGGATATGAGGTGGTTGAAGATGTGCACAGCTTGTTGAATCTTCTTTGACAATGCCCATCTCACTTGCGAAGCCATCACCTTGCCACACCACTTGCATATACTCCTGCATTTTGTTAAGGGCTCTCTCTTAAAGACAAGGACCTTGAGAGGTGGTGTCACCCAGTGAATTAATGTGTTTTTCACAGTAGGAGAGCTGCTAGAGCGGAGGGAGTGTGCAGGGAAGGCAGCGGGGGGCTGGTGCTTCTTTCCAGCCTGTTGACAGTCAGGAGACTGTTAGCTGGCATAGCCGGAGTCATTAAATTAGGTCAGCAGTTGGTTTCACGTGAACAAAACCAAGTGTTAACTGGATGTTTTCCCACACATAATTACCAGAACGGTGTACTAGGGATGAGCAGTTTCCCTTCGTTCTCCCTGGCTCTGCTGATCGTTGCTTTCATGTTCTCCTTCCCTGTGGTCTCCTCCTGCTGCCCTTGGGCTTTCTTCTTTGAGGAGGGGACAGAGCTGGAGGACCACAGCTCTCTGGTGTGGAGCACTTGGTTTCTTACTGGGATTCAGGAGACACTGTGCCCACAGAAGATTTCAGCAGGATGGAGTTGTAACTAGTGTGACACAGTGTGCTAGTTCTCTGCTTCGATGCATCTTATGCTCTTCCGCTGAAGCTGGGAAGCATCACTTCACTTCATCCCGTGTTTAGGGTCAAAGTCATGTTCCCTCTGAAACCCACTGGGATTTGTGGATATTTGTTCTCCTCCTTTCCACCCCACACAACGGGAAGGGAGTTTTTAATTTCCTCCCATTCTGGATTTAGTTCTAACAGCTTTGTTCTTTCATATAAATAAGAAAAACAAAATGAACATCTAGAGTATTATGTGACTGCATATTTTCTGCTTCTGAAATCTGAGCAAAGATGCAGGATTTTATAAGAGCTCTGCACTGTGGCACAGTACCTATTTGAAGCATTTCATGAACATGAAAGTAAACACCAGCAGAAAAAAAGTATGTTGGGGAAAAAAAGATACCTTTTGTCCAGACCACAACCAAAGAGAAAGAAATTGCATTAAGCCCTGGGCTTTCCTTTCAGAATAGACTTCAGCTTTATAAAGGAGTGTGTTTTGCTCTTAGAAAAATTTAGTAGCAGATTTTCCAGTCAATCTTAGAAGACTGGAAAAAAGTGTCATAGTGAGGGAAAAGGAAAATAAAGAAGTAAGAAGAGAGATGGCAGAAGTTGGATGGAAAGCTGAGAAAGTAAAAAGGACAAACGGATAGATTTTTAAATGAATACCCATAGCCAGGGAAAAGTAATCCGAAAAGAGGAGTCTGTTAAAGACAAAGAGAAAAGTGATATGTAGTTCAGGGAATTTTTGGAGTCATTTTTAAGAACAGAAGCAAGGTGTCCAATAAAGAGAGCAGTATTATTTTCCAGAAAATGTAGGTATCTTGTTCAATGAAGCAGAAAGAACTTGGATATGAGTTAAGGATGATAAATGGAGTCAGGTGCTCTTTGGATACTGGTGTGGCCTTAAGGGCTGCCAGAGATAAAGGCTTTTTTCTTCTGCAGATCAGAAAGACTTGCACTAAAGCCATAAGTTTGATCAAGGGGCTGTTTCTTTTAATCGTGTATTGATTGGCTTAACCACACTGCTCCAGGAGGGAGGGAAAGCTGTCAACATCAAGAATTACAGCTTTCGAAGTTCCAAGTAGTCCTAGGAAGGGAGCCAACCATAATAAATGCAGTTTTATTTGGGACCTGGTCCTACTACTATTGAAATCAATAGCAGCTTTTCCATTGCTCTCAATGAGAGTGGAAGCTGCTTATTTCAAGAGCAGCTCTGATCCAGCAATTAGGACAGCTAATTTTGAAATATTCATGACTGAATATAAAATAATTATTAAAAAAAGAACAAACCCACAAATAGTTTGACAGATTTTTCAAGGGAGGCTGACTTTGACTTCCAAGATAAGAAAGAAAAAAATGGCAGAAAAATAAGAGAGATGGCAATATATATAGAGGCAGTGAGCTTCAGTAGGGTTAGAAAAATTAATTATAAAGTGATAAACAGATGTTTTTCAAAAGCCATTGAGACAGAAGAAGAGGAGAGAGTACTGAGAAGCTCAAGACATACAGTCTGCACAGGCTGAACTTAGTGGAAAAGGGTCCTTGAAAGCAAAAGCAGTGGTGGTACACGTCACACTGCAAAAAGAGTCCATAAAATCAGCAGTGGAGCCATACAGTCATTCCTCAGGCAGCATTCCCATCAAGGTCAGAGACGCCCCGAGTACGTACTTTGCTTTCAGTTTTTTAAAGGAAGAAGGAGCTAGAAAACAAATGTCTATTTGTGATTCTAGTCACCAATTCAGTATGTTGAATCCCTCTTCAAAGTTTATATGCATCGACAAAGAAAAGAAATAGCTTCTTTGCTGTGGTTTCTGATCTTCAGACAAGACAGGGCATGCATTTTAGCATGTGTAAATATTTACAGACAAATATCTGTGTGTACAGGCAGAGTTTGGCTTTTCCATTTTTCCATCAGCATTTGGAAAACCATTGTTTTGGAGACTTGATTTTAAAGATTATCAAGTGAGGTAGTGTCCTCAGGACTCCTCGTGGAAATTGGTACCCTGTGTTGGTCACCTGTCTCTGGCTATAAGAAGCTTGGAGCAGATCGTTACTGTAATCCCAAAGCAGAAATTGAACAGAGTATTTTCAGATGTGTAATCCTTGGGTTGTCTGTCAAAAAAAAGTCAGTGGTTCAGCAGTAACGTGAGTTGTGTGAGTTCTGACAACCAGCAGCTCCTGTCCTCCCTGGTGGCCTTCCACCATCTGCATCTCTCATCGTCCGATCCCTCTGCCCAGTGCCTCCACCTTCCCCTACTCCTCCTGTTATGAAGGATTACATTTCAATGCCAGTATTTTTTAAAGGGTATGGGTTATTTGAGGTGCAGGCTGTACGTGCAAAGATATGATAGCTGTAGCACAGTAGATGGCCCAAGCTGGGTTGGCCGCAAAAGCTCTCTGCTTCTGGCTAAGCTTTTGGTATTTTCAGCTGTGCATCAAAGACACAGGGCCAGCAGGAGAGCTTGGGTTCTCACAGGGGTATTCCATGAAGGGAAATTTGTGCACCAGACACAAGAGACAGAGGTGCTATCCTCCTGCCGGAGAGGAGCCCTTGAGGTGCTCCTGGCCCTACCAGGCATCAGATGCTTGAGAAGTGCAAAGCGCCCCTGTTTGCTCGCTTGTTCTATTTTTCCACATTTTACCATCAAATCAATTTGACAATTGATAACTTCATCCTCAGTTAATCAGGGTTTGTACCAGTGTATGTGAGAGTCGATCCTGGGCCTGGCCCAGCCCGGATCCTTTCTCCCGCTGCTTTTGGATCAGGCTCTAGCTGCTTGACTGGATTTGGCCTAGCAGTACACTGTAAATGGCAGGCTTGACTGCTGCTTTTTATTTATCTGTATTATGTTCATCAGATGAAGCCAGAGCTTCCTGGGGCCACCTGAACCTTCCTGGAGAGGGTACTCTCACAGGCAGATGTGGCTCCTGGAAGGCAGACGTGTCTCTGGGAGGCAGACATATGCCACAGGCTTGGATCACTCCTTTTGGACTGTGTGGTTGTTAGAGCATTTTTGTACAATATATTTCCTTGGGGGAATCAGATGGGCTTAGATCTCGGATACCATCCCCACTAAGTGATACAGTAAAAATAACCTATTATTCTCTGGTTCTGACCTGGGCGGTGACAACATATTGTTTCAGCATCTCTGTCAGACTATTTCCCTTAAGAGCCATTTTAACCTCACCCAGTGGGACATAACTAAAGGAAATGAAACTCCAACCCCATTAAGGAAAAAGACAATGCCTTTCACTAAACAAACTTGATTTTCTTGGCTTTTCTTTGCCAAGGAGAATCGCCTGTACCCCCCACCCTTGCAGCCTTTGTAGACAGTTCCTGTAATTGGGAATGGCTGGGTGGACACCAATGGTTGGCAGCAAAGGGGGATAAGTCTGACATCCCTTGAACGTGACATGGGCTGGGACAGCAGTCCCAGGTGGCCGCTTAGCGTCAATTCCTATGGTATTGGTCAACGGTACGTGCCTGCCAGCCACAGCTGCTGGCCCTCAAAACACAATTGGGATTTTAGCAGGACTAGATAAGAGATACACATTAAAGCTGGGCTGTTACTAATTTTGCACAAGCATTGGATAGGTACTGTGCTGTGCCCCACCAGCAAGAGCTGGTGACTTGCAACGGAGTCGTGGTGGTGCATCCACTGGCACCCAAACGGTGAAACAGCCACCCCAAAAGCAAGTGTGACCTTGAGGATTTGTCATGTGTGGGCTAAGGGAAAGATTATGATCCATCTTCACTCGCCAGCTAAGGCTGAAACAAAATTTACGCTCAGTAATTAGGTTTTCAAGGGCAGCCATTAATTTGGGGTGTCTTAAGACAAATTAGAAATCCCTTTTTAAAATGCAGTCCCACGCAGTTACCAAGTAGGAGTCTGAAAAGGCACCGTTTCACACTTTGTATGCGGATAATTAGGACAAACCACAGGGTTATCTTGTCTCAGGGAGAGTTAAGGTTTACAGAGCACAGTCAATTGGTCAGGCTTGCAAATTCTGGGTAGAACTGAGTAACACCTGGGTCAACGCAAATCCGCAGGCAAGAAGATTAGAGCTGGCAGGAAAATAAAGAACTCTGTGTTGCAAGATAAAAGTAGGTTGCAAAAAATTGCAATCCTGGAAGACTTTTTCATTTCAGAGGTGGCTGATGTCTGTAGGAACCCTCTTTTTTTTTAACATAAACGTTCCCCACGTGCCCAGTGTACTGTTTTGGGGTATTTCCAGTATTAGTCCCCATGGGGAGCAGTTAAGCTCCTATTTCAAATCTTAATCCTGCAAGGATCTATAAATGTATATGTCTCTGTGCTCTGTTAAGCAGGTTTATGGCTGTCCCAGCAGTTCAGCAAAAAATTGTCGGAAAAAAAGAATGTACCCTAAACACTAGGTGTGAGTTGCTGTCTCTTTTGCCTGCTTTCTTCCTCTGTTGAGGAGTCTTTCAATAACCCTTGTGAAGAACAGCTTCCATGAGAGACAGTCCAAATGCCCTCCATTCCTCAGCCCAGAATAGCCTGTTGCCTGATGGTTATGACATTCTCATGCAAGATGAAAGATAGGGATTCAAGCAGCACATATAGCAAAAGAAAGTGAAATTAGGCTGTCTCCATGCTCAGTTGCTGTTGCAGTGAGAGCAGAACAAAGCCACACTGTAGGTACCTCTTTGAAGAAAAGCTGTTGCACCTACTTATTTCTTTTCCTCCCCCATGAGAGGACTCCAGGGGATGCTGTGGGGTAGTACCTGTCCAGGGCTTGGAATGAGCTGCTGATGTTCTAGGGAGTCATCTGTCCTAAGACTACATCTTCGAGGCACCTCCATGTGTGATACTAGGAATGCAAGTTAACTATTGTGATTTAACTCCCTGAAGCAACTAGATGCCTAAAGGCTGTTGTAGAGCTGGCCCTACTATTTTTATTCAGTTACTGTGCTACTTTATCTCATACCATGTCTCTAACAGTAACCAATAGGAGATGTTTTACAGGAATATGTGTTCTGCCCGCATACCCCTACAGTGAGTGGTGATGATCCATCACCCTGTGATTAACTTTATCCTTCTATGAGCTCTCTCTGCTGTTGACAAGAAGGTATTGCAGTTGCTCATGTCACCTCTGCAGTCAGCAGTGGCCTTTTTTAAAAGACAGTAGAAAGTCATGATGATTAGCATTGCGAAAATTAAAGTCCCTTTTTAGATCATGGCCTGATATGCAACTGCTGTCGCAATAACTGTATTGCAAAGGCCACCTATATGTCAGTGGGGCGAATATCAAGCTGCTGTGGTTTGTAAAAATGTTAGCCTTCTGAATCTTTCCTTAGTGGATGGAAAGATTTACGGGTATAGTGATGCATATCTATGTCAAAATCATGTTCGGATTAAAAGCTTCCTGCAGAGCTAATGTCAACTCAGGTTTCAGGTCACTGCCACAAGCTAAATCTGGTTAGAGATCAAAACCAGCAAGCAGCTATCAAACAGTATAATCTGTAGCATGATTTTTTTATGACTCTGCACCCATAATGACATGTACAAGCAGGGAATGGTTGTGGTCTGGAATAAACTTGCTGGTATCCCCAGTTCTGGTGAAAATTTCACGTGCTTTTCAGTATCAAAACACTATGCAAAAATAACTGGTCAGATCCAGGTAAAGTCACTTTGAGTTATGTGGGGAATGAATTGGCCTCATGTGCCTGAGATCTGAGTTAACATAAAAGCTACAAATTATTCCTCCGTTGTTTTCATCAGGAAATCCTGGATAAAAAGAAGTTTGTTAGAGTAATTCTTTCTGTTATTGTTTTTACACAATCTTTGATTTTTGAACATCATAAATTATGTATATAAATTATAGAACCAGCTATGATTTAATGTGCTTTGAGTTTTGCATCAGGTGATTCATGCTACTGACTTTTTAATTAACTAAGGAGACATCATTCTTGGCAAACTATTCGATTGCATAGGTGCATATAAGACAGTAATTGAATATCAAGGTTTATTTTTGTCCCTTTATTGATGTCAAGGGAGAACAGTGCAGTTATGGAAATGGAATAAACTGAAAAGATTCTTTCAGTTCCTGCAGGTTGATTAAAACAAATGACTCTCCATTCCAGTTTTTATGAATGTATAGTTTTTTGAAAGCTTAATGCTTCAGGGAAAGGAAATTGCAGGCAATAAATGATACAGGATGAATCAAGTTATTGGGAAATAGAGGAATGGTTTGTATCTGGAAAGGTGAGATTTACTATTCTGCTGTATTTCACTTAAATGTTTGAGAAGGAATCAGATACGGTGATTTCTACCTTTTTATGGGCATGAAAACAGCATGAGACATGTGCTCAGTAACACCATTTGCTGATGCAGTGAGCAATCTCTATACACCCTTGGTCTGCAGCCAGCAGGTGGGCAGCCGTGTCAGACCTTTGTCCCCTCCACTGCATTGCCACAAAGAGTGACCGCAGGGTCCGGGGGTGATTTGTCTCTCCTGGTCAGTGAAGGTAGCAGACGTATTTTCATATCTCAGGTCGATAAACAGCACTGGGTTTTGTGGAACTGAGTTCGGCTAAATAGTTCTTGCAGTGTTAGAGAGCTCTACCAGTAAAGATTGTTTAATAAAGCCAGGGAATTTTTTTTCTTTTCTTTTTCTATGTAGAAAGCAAAAACATGGCAACAAAGGAAAAGCTTCAGTGCTTGAAAGATTTCCACAAGGACATCCTCAAACCTTCTCCTGGCAAGAGCCCGGGGACGCGGCCTGAGGATGAGGCAGAAGGAAAGCCACCCCAGCGGGAGAAGTGGGCGAGCAAGATTGACTTTCTGCTGTCCGTGGCTGGTGGATTTATTGGTTTAGGCAATGTCTGGCGGTTTCCATATCTCTGCTACAAAAATGGCGGAGGTGAGTACTACTTTATTTCATTCTCATGAATCGTGCTGTCTGCCTCATGCTTACTATATTTTAGTGCCTTCACTCGCTTTTTAAAAAGAGTAACACATCTGTTTTCTGCCTCCTTCACCAGTCTTTGGGAGAGATTGTTCTACTACTAAATAGTTTTTGTTAAACCTTAATTATGGAAAAACAACAGCAATTTAAACTTGTGTACACTGAACCTTTTCTGCTCTTTTACTTCAACTGCAAGTGAGTCTGAGTTTTAACCAAAGGATACTCTATTAGTATAGACCAGTAGAATTTCAGACCAGTGGATTTTAGAATAAGAGCATACTGAGCAACATGAAACTGTTGTGTGCCTAACCCCATTGTTATTGCAGATTTTCACTTTTAAAAGGTAAGAAAATGCCCTTTCCCATTTCGTATGCTCAGTCCACTTTCTGAGTTTGAATATGAGCAAAAATATCCCAGAATGAGATTACTGTATCATATGTTACTTTCTTCATATATGTCTGTTAACACTTTTTAGACTATCTTGTGTAAAGTCACTCGCTTCATCTCAATTTTGTACTATTATATTTTCTTAACAGGTGCATTTCTTATACCTTATTTCATTTTCCTGTTTGGGGGAGGTCTTCCCGTGTTTTTCTTGGAGGTGGTGCTAGGACAGTATACCTCTGAAGGTGGAATTACATGCTGGGAAAAGATCTGCCCTATATTCACTGGTTAGTACATCTTGTTGTGCTTTATTGCTTAAAGACACCTCTGTAAACTATGTGCAGTAACACTATTCTCCTCATGTCCATTAATTCAGCTATTTGCTCTCGTAATTGAAGGTATGATATTGGTTTCCTGGAAAGGTAGAAGTCAGAGAGTCTGAAGGACAAAGTAAGGTATTGATTTTGATGGTATCATCTTGTTAACTGGCAGAGCTGCTGTTAAGCAAGCAAGAAGTTGCATATTATGCCTTTAAAAAGGCAATTGGACATTTTATTCACATGTATTGGAGAAAGGGTTCTTTTGGAAGGCTAGAGCCTTTTACCTAGTCTTAGTGAAGGCATCTTCAAAATATTATTCTGGACTGGAACTCAAACTCACTCTGCCATATGAAAGCTTATAATTGGTGTCATCCCTCTGATACCGATACAGCCAAAACCTGGCCAGCATTTTGTGGTAGGATTCAGGAATGGGATTTTCATCATTTTGTGTTGGTCTGGTGTTGTTCAAGGGCCTTCGCCAGTGAATGAAGACTCACTCACTGCTCACAGGAATGCTGCTAAGGGAGTTAACTAGAATGAAAAATGAAAGACAAGCTAGAAAAATTACTGAGGAGGCCTATCGTATGCATAGATTACACTTCACAGCTGGACAGCACAGGCAGAGTCATTTGGAATAATGACACTAAGCGGAGGGGCACTCTTCAAATCCTATTTGGAAAGCGTCAGCGCTTCACGCTGATGTGTCCCCAGCTCTGCCACCGTCACTGTTCCAGGCATCTCTCTCCCCTTCTGTCACCACAGGCTGAAGTCACAGCTTTCTCCATGGCTCACACTCCCACCTAATATTCAGAATGCTGCTAAAGTTAATGTATTTGCATTGCTTTAGCTCCATTTTCTACCTCCTCCTCACACTTTTATGAAGCCTTTTTTTTTCTTTTTTTCTTTTTTTCTTTTTTTCTTTTTTTTTTT
>VXBJ01003496.1:595336-623118 GCA_013400055.1 Nycticryphes semicollaris
TCCTTGTTTAAATAGCAGTTTCCCAGGCATCCATGAAGAGAAACTGTAGCCTTAATAATGTGACTAGCTGTATGTCCTGAATGAAATGGCAGCTGTACGGAATAAATAGCATTTGTGTTGGTTGTTTTCACCTGGCATAAAAATAATCTCTGGTGCTAAACACTACTATTGCAATAAGGTTTGAAACTGTAAAGTATGAGGCAGGTATTCCAGGTGCTGGAGTAGCCATCAGAATGATGTTAGAGGGAACCTCATAGGCTTTTTGTGTTCTTGTAAGAGACTGCTCTAAATTTTTAAAGGAAGTTTCTTTTTTTTTTTTTCTTGTTATTCCGAAATAGCAAACATTGTAAGCCTTTTGGAGATTAACATTCAGTATACCAGAAGATTTTCAGGAAATTGGACTTTTTGAGTCTTTTCATTTTGTGTTTTAAAAAATAGGGACTGCTTCTGACTTAAGATGTATTATGTATGAGTCTGGTGGTGGAGCTAAACCGCCGCGCTCAGAGAGAGTTACCATGCTCAGGAGAACAGTTATGGTGCTTAATTAAAGCCTGCACAGGAACAGCATTCTGCCACTTCCCAAAGTTGTGTAGGACTCACCCGTGTCTGCCCATGACCCTGCTGATAAAAACAAACAGGGACCATTTATTTATCATCAAATATTGATAGCAGAGTTAAACATTGATCTAATTAACCATAACAGCTACAAATACAATATTTTCTTTGCACAAGTGAAACTGGGGCAGAAACAGCAGCTTTTACCTTGATAGTGTTGGAATTTTCCTTTTTAACTCATTCAAGAACTGTTGTGGTTTTTTTGTTTTGGTTTGTTTTGCACATAGGCTGAGCCGAGCCAGTCGATAATTATGAGCGGTGCAGGGGCTGTCCAGCCGAGCTGCCTCCAAGGAAGCTGGCTTAGGGGACAGTGTGGTGAGAGTGATGTTCCCCACGTAGGTACCTAAGGTGTGAGATGGTGTAGCTCTCAAATAAGCAAAGGATGATGCCTTGATATACTTTTAATAAAACTTGAAATAGCTGGGTTAGTGTAAAATTGGGTAGACGTCCTGCAGACCACAGCCAGAAACTCAGCCCTGAGTGCCTGTGCTAGTCAGAGATGGTGTCAGGTGTGTGCTTATCTGTGATGAGGTTAAGTTGAGATTCCAACAGCAGAGTGGTAGAGTGGGATACAAGCCTGTAACACAGCAGGAATAGCCGCAGCTCCATGAGAGCACAAGGTGCCCTAGCAAGAAGCGGCTGTCACGTCTGCATGTATTTCTTTTCTCTCCCCTCTCGCCAGGAATTGGTTATGCTTCCATAGTGATTGTGTCCCTTCTGAATGTGTACTACATTGTGATCCTGGCCTGGGGACTCTACTACCTGTTCCAGTCGTTCCAGAGCGTCCTGCCTTGGGCACACTGCCACCAGAAGTGGAACACGCCGACCTGTGTGGAAGACACTCTCAGGAAGAACAAAACGCTCTGGATATCACTGAATGCCACTAACTTCACCTCTCCTGTCACAGAGTTTTGGGAGTAAGTAGCCCCTCTTTGTGGTGCCGGCAGGGTGCTTCATTGGCATGCCAGACATCAGACCTGAGGTTTTATAGAAGCCCTGTGGGGAATGTTAGATAATGAAAGAGAACTAGGTGTCAGTTGTTTGACCAGTGTTTGCCACCACTTCTAGCCCATCCTGAGATGGACTGACAGTGGAGGAGGGTGTTAGATGCATAAATGTATTCATCATAGAGCGTACAGGGAGCCCCAAAAGCCCAGTGCAACTTCTGTTTTAGAATAAAACTTGTTTCCTTCTTGGTTGGGATTCTCTAAATGCAGCATAAGAACGGAAATGTCACTTCAGATTCCCTGATAGCATGGATTTACAATGGAAACGGTGACAAATCGCCCGCTTCATGTTAGCATTTGCAGTACACTTTGTGAAGCTGTAACACATCTCTTATCAGTCTGTCAGCAAAGCAAGGCATTGACCTCAGCAATAAAACTGTCAGAAGTGGGGAACGTTGTCCTGCACTGTAGGTTTCTCAGGTCATATTTGTTACATCATTTTTCTCTGAGACTCTGTTTCACCAGATGCCTGGATTTCATCAAGCTTAAGCTTCTTATTCCCGTAAGAATGAGACAGAAGTCTTATTTTTCAAGTTTTAAATTATATTGCATAACCTGATTTCTGAACGGGCATGACCTCAAATCTCTGTGTTTATATAGGCGTCAAACATAGCATTAGAGGAAGACACCTGTAGGGAAACTTAAATCCAAAGGATCTACAAATAGCTTAGGAAGGATTCTTTTTTCTTGGCTTGCCCAGATGGTCATGTAAGAGTAGAATTATTTTCTGACCCAGCTTGGCTTTTTCAGAATGTTTAAAGTCCAGTTTTGTCCCTGGTCAACTTGTACCTACTTCTCTATTTTTAAAAAGAAGCGTCAGCCTGGCAGGAATGTTGTTCATACTGAAGATACTTGGCATACGTTAGGTTTTGAAAAAAATGTTCTTATGAACTGTGCTGAAATTTGTAACACAAGAGCTAAAATCCAAAGGGCAGATTGGATCTTGGATAAGCAGTTCATCAAGAGACACTGGTGCCTGGCATGAGAGACAGGGTGCAGGCTATAAGGGCAGTCTTTTTCACCATGCCACAAGCAGCGTGCTTCCGTGTTGAGTGACACTTTCCCAAGTGACTTCATCCCTTGGAAAAGGTTTGTTAAATGGTACCTTTGGATATTTTAGGGGAACTTAGAGGCAGGTTGCAGTTGGACAGGAAGCAACTCTTTCTCCTTTGGAGTCTCTCACAATGACTTTGGAACTGAAGGCCTTGAATCCAAATGAATGCTGGCCTGGTAGGATGTTCAAAGGTTTCTTCAAGGCCTCCCTTGTCCACAGTCCTGCCCCTGAAATAGAGTGACTCTCCCAGGGCTTCAAAAGTACTGTGCTCATCTTCAATTTTGTACAGTAATTTTCCTCACATGTCTTCTTGTACCTGGGGGCAGCCATAGGCATAACAGCCTACTGATGTTGCCATGGGGTTGTCCTGCTGCTCCAGAAGCTTCTGCTCTTTTAGTGCACAGATTTATGGGCTGTGTTGTCTAACTGTAGCCCCAGGTGGCGTGTCCTTTTCAGGAGACTGAAACTACCATAGCAGAAGGAAATGGGACTGGGAGTTGAAAAATGGATTATAAAAGGAAGAGTGAAGGCTCCAGGAACTATGGGGACACCAGAGCTTTCTGTGAATAATGATGCAGCAGGTACCTGGTGAAGGGCCTTATGGCAGGGCAGCCTGTCCATGGGTTGGGGAAACAGTGCCCCCATGGGAGCATGTTAGGAGTCCAGCTTTTAGTTTTTTCTCTAAAAGAAACCACGTTTCTGTCCTCAAGACTCCCCTGCAAGCTGAGCTAAGTCCTCCTGTAGACACAGCCTAACAGATGTAGTCAGGCTGGAGGTGCCCGAGGCTGGAGGGCAAATCATTGATCCTCACAGTGCTTTCCCCCTCCCTCCAGCTTGCCCTCACTGTAGCACAGCCAGAGCAAAGATTGCTCAGTGAATGGCACTCAGAGGCAACTTTCCTTGCAATTTGCAGCCACTTTAAGTTCTACCCTTAAATAACAGTTTTAAGCATCGTGAACTGAACTCTTCCCTGGAGTCACGCTAGGGAGGAGTTTGGCTCTGTAATGCTACTAATACAGACATACTGTCCATTGCTCACTGTTTCATCATGAGCGAAACTGCCCTTAACAGACCAAGCTGCCTTCGGGACTCATGGCACTTCCAGAAGTATTAAAAATAGCTGTTCTCTCTGCATAAACAACTATTGGTGTCTTAAAGTAAGGACAGAGATCACTCAGCAATGTTGTAGTTAAAGTAACAGAGCTCTTACATGGTGCAAGCATTTGGTATCCCCAGTTTTTCCCCAGCCATGCTACTATTCTTTATAGTTCTGAAATTAAAATAATTTCAAGAACTTCCAGGTACTTTGTCATCATAGACAACACCAGCTGCCAGGCAGCCAGCTATTCACATTGAAAGGACAGGTCAATAAATAGTCTTTAACTGAAGATAGCCATCTGCTTTGTGGCACAATTAATTCTGATTTAATTCAGGGGCTTGTGAGTATTTGGTTTCCGAAACCCAATGCCATTTTTATTGTGGGACGTTTATGTAGTGGCCTCATCAGTGTTGCTTTGTAAAAGTAACGCTGCCCAGATATGATCGACCACATTGATGCATTAACCTCTTTGCGCTGAATAACGTGTGTCCTTCTCAGCCTGGCTGGACACATAGTAGAGCCTGACGTTTTGGTTCATTTGAATTAATGTTCTGTGCAAATCACATGCTTGCTTGAGCAGCAATAAAAGGGGGTTAAGCAAATCTGGCTTTGTATCAGGAGACTTACCTCTTGGTATCACATGCTTCAGGTCTTATTTTTGAAGATTTTATTTTAAAGTCCAAAATCTTAAAGGCTTACACACGTATTAATACATAAGGGATAAGTGCTATGGGGTAATTACGATTGAACAAAACCTCTGATTGTCTGGTGCTGGCCAAGTGTTTATAAATATTTGGTAATCAGCAGACTTTATTCGTCCAAATCCCGAGAAAGACCATCACATGCTAATGGCATGTAATCCCAAAGGGAGAAACACAAAAACTAAACAAAATCTAGGGCAGCTGTCTCTGCCTTTGGGGGCAAACTTGAGAGTTTTTAAAAGTGTTTCATATTCTTCTCCTAATGGTCTTCTGGTACAACTGCTTTAGCATTAGTTATTCTTGTTCATCCAACATGAAAGCGTGCTTTGCCTTTCCCAGTACGAAAGGTCCTGTCTGCATTCAGTTGATTAACGAGCTGGAATATCCTTCAAGGATTGCATAACTCTCCTCATTTTATTTTTGTTTATGTTCTAGAGCCCATTACAGCTCCTATTACATTTCCATATTACACATCACTAGAACATACTAGTGTATGAACAAGGTTCAAGAACTCATGTTTACAACAAACTCAGCCCCAGCCTGTTGTCCCATTGATTATATATGAGTGGCAGTTAGTGACAGCATCAAGACTATAAATTAGCATCAGTAACACCTTCATGCATAAATGGTGTGAAGTTGAGTGGGCTTGGCTGAATCTAAGCAGCAGTGGGTCGTGTAACAAGACTGAAGAGCTATCAGCATGGCCCAGCTCTGCTCCTTCCTGAACTTGAATTTTCAGGGTATCGCAAATCTGGGCTGAGTACTTTGGCTGCAAAAATATTTTGGATTAGATTTCATGAAAAAAATTTAATGCTGAGGCTCCCCTGGTAGTTCCGCGTGGAATCCTTGAGGTAGTCAGTCTTTGTGAGATGAGATAGTCCAGGACAGAGAAAGCCAGCACATCACTTAACGGCACTTGATGCCTCACCATAGAAGAGTAACATATCTGCCTCTCAGTAACCCACTGGGTTCTCTCCAAAAGAGCTTGAAAGGAATGCTGGGGCAAACTTTAGGCAAGATGACCATTTGCTTTTAGTTCCCTAATAAAAAGCAAAAAAAGGCTTAGCCTAATGCATTAATAGAGCTCTCTATTCTAAAATACATTTACAGTTAATTATTCATTGCTTCCTGAGGGATAGCTCTATAGGTTGCCTTTTTAATATGAACTGCCCCATAGATTGGAAAATTGCCATTTATTTTCAAAAAAGCCATAGAAGGTTGCAGGTGAAGTTTGTCATCCTATAAATGTATTTTCTTCTTTTGTATGTGCACAGCAGGTTTTTCTTGGTTTCTTTAGGCTCAGGTGAAGCAGGACTGCAACTTTATGCCAAATATTCATTACCGAGGGGGTTCTCGTAACTGTTGAATAGCTGTGCTTATTAGAGCAGACTTACCCTGCCTGGTGCCATTAGTCCTTTTCCATAACAAAATACACAAGCGTTCAGAGGGAATAAAGCATTTGGTGTGAGAACACATTCACACAGGTAATCCGAGTGAATTTGGCAAACAGACACGCAAAAACAGATGGGCAAGAGTTTGAGTCCTATTAAGCTGGTCAAGCCAGGGATTTATTTTTTTTTCAAAAACTAATTGCAAATTTTCCATCAGTGACTTCATTCGCTATTATTTCCATGGCAGAAGCAAAAAAAAAAAAAAGCCAAAAAAAAAGAAGTTTAATTAATTCAGGGAAAAAACAAACCACAGTGGTTTGTCTTGTACTGGATCCACACGCAAAGCTGACCCCACGATGTTTGTGGGCCTGATGCTGGAACGGCACCCCAGACTGCTGTGGTCTCAGCTCTGCACAACATAGGTGAAGGAAAGTCACTGATTTTTGTAGCTGTCTGAAAATAAAATTCAATTAACAATTTGTTAGGTAGCAAGTTCATTTTTCTAATCTCAGGGCAAGGCATTTCTGTTGTGACTGAGGTCAAAATTTTCCTTGACTTAAAACTTGAAGAAAGTCTTCAGGGTTTAGTAGGTTCACTTGCAGAGGAGTTTTAGCTAAGTGAACAGTAAGACACAGTTTCTTCTTTCATACACGTTTGACAAATGACTTAAGTATCAGGTAGGACAAGGTCTGTCCAATGTGTGAGGTCAGTGTATGTTGCATGAAAGTAAAAAAAAAAGAAAAAAGTTTTAAACCAGTGTTTAGCAATGACCCATGGCAAACGAGAAGCTTTAATGATTGTTTTCCCCCCAGGAACAGAGTATTTTGGTAGTCAGGTGTTGCTCCCTGAAGACATAGCTTAGTAATTTCTTTTTATTTAATTGAAGGGACAGAATAAAGTTTACCAACTACCTGGAGTTAGTTGAAGAAGACCCTGGTGGAGCAGTGCTGAGGGCAGACAGCAGCGTGCCCAGGCAGTGTTTGGGGCAGGGGGGAGAACAGATCACAGCTCTGGCCTTGGCCCTGCAAAGCCACATGGCGTGGTGGTCCCCTGCATTGCTTTTTCCCTTTCCTCCTCGTGGCAGTCTTGCTTATGAACTGAAAAGGAGGAGGAGCACACAAATGCAGGCCAGTTGCAAGTGTCCACGATAGAGACATCATGGGCAGTGCTGCCTCGTGGCTTCAAAGCCAGGAGTTGTGGCAACACCAGGGTAAGCTGGTCTTGTATCTTCAAGGGAGCAAATGGGAAAGCCGCAGTGCTTTGAGCATACTTTCTTACCTCATACTGACCTGGTCACAAGCTGCTAAAAAGAGCTTTAAATGAAATGCTGTACAATATATTGAATGCAAGAGTCCCACAAACCTAGGGAAGATGTGGGGCTGCAAAGCTCAGCTTTTCTCACAGAAGCTGTGGTGACAGAAGCCAGCAGTGTTCAAAGGGCAGGGATCTGCCCATGTATCTGCTGCCCAACGCACCATCCTGCGCTCTCACATACTACAACCAGACCCTGCATCATACTGAGCTCCTACATCTCTCTCCTATTTTGTTTCCTTTTAAATATTCAGGCGGAATGTACTGAGCTTGTCATCAGGAATTGAAGATATTGGTATTATCAAGTGGGATCTAGCACTGTGTCTTCTCCTTGTCTGGGTGATATGTTTCTTCTGCATTTGGAAAGGAGTCAAATCCACTGGGAAAGTAAGTGCTCTTTTACCCTTTTTATAATGATTGCAGTTAGCAGATGTTAGGAATACTAAGTAATGCTGTTCTTAAAGATACCATTTCCTTGAAAAAATATGTATTTTTGCACTGAATTAAAGAGGGACTTGGATTCAGCTGACTTTGGAAAGTCATTGCCAGCTAGTGCCCAAAACGCCTGTGAGTCAAGTAGCCATTACTGGAATGGCATCAATAAGCAGGTATGAGCACAGTTCGAGTACCACTTTGCCTCTCTGAGGATGAGTGTCCCACTGATGCATTTGTCATGAGTGTGGAAGGTCTTAGGCTTGTGGTGTTTGATGCTCTGTGCTCCCTGTCCATGCTCTCACACTGGCCAAGTTCACTCTCAGTGCAGCGGGTGGATGTTAACATAGCTGTGGTAGGGATGTTTTAAGTCAGTGGAAACTGCTGGATGCATAGCATTTTTGAAACACCACTCACAGAAGAGCTCTGTGCAGACATGGGAGACTAAACTTAGGTGCTCGTTTAGAAGCACTGTCCTTAACAGAGATCCTGGATAGTTTGTGTTTTCAGTCTCGTCGTGTGCTCTTTAGAATCATGTTTTTCTCTAAAGGATAACAGTTAAATCACTCCCTGAACCTCAGCCTACTCTAGTGCAAGAAGCAAATTACAGCAAATCTCAGCCAATCACTTAATAATGTGAAGCATGGTATTATGGCTCCTTGCATACAGTCATGTTTTTACACCTAGTTTAATGACAAAAGGCTTTTGAAGCCATTTCATATTGTGTGAGGCTCAGCTTTCAAACCTGCTGGTTAAGTCTGCATTTCAGACATTTGTCAGAGGTAGAAGGGTGTCAAGATCCTAAGTTCCCACACGTTTCTTGTCAGTTTGGTGGAAGGGAGTGACCCTGTTAGTGTCCCACCTGGGAGAAAAGCCCCAGTGAACGCACCTTTTATCAGCCTCCAGAGAAGTCGGGAGGATTGAGCAATTGCAAGTGCCTCAACTGCAGAAAAAACATCATTTAGCAATTTTACCTTGTTACATGCTGCAGAATAAACCATGAGACAAAACTCCTTAGGAAACCAGACCTCATTAGTTCCACTGTTGACTAAACTCCTTGCTTTACTGTCGTTTCTGTCTTGCTTTCTGTGATATTTATCATGGAGCCTCATTAAAATCATGCTGGTGCCTTACCCTGGATTCCTGCCAGCTTTGTCCCAAAGAACAACGTCCACACCTTTAAAGCATACATTGACAAAAATGTTTGCTGCTCTGTTCCCTCTGATTGATGTGACCCGATAAGGTGATTGTGTAAGTTTGATAGTAAAGGTGAAAGCAATAAATCTCCTGCAGTAGCTGAGTGGAAGCCCACTTTTCTGCAGTACTTTTAGTGATCCTGGTGCCTGCTCCGTAAAGGTTATGGTAGTGCTGAGAGACTCCTGTGGTACACTATTTCAAGCCCCTCTGAAGCCAACAGGTTGAAAACAGGTCTGTTAAAGTCAGTTATCTAAAGATTTTACTTTTTTTTTTTTTTCTGGAAATCCAGCAAAATGGTCACGTTTCTAAGACAAGGGAGTTGGTAAGAACTTGCTGCCTCCTCTCTGCAGCATCTGAGCTTGAGCGGGTGTGGAGCCAAAGCCCAACAAAACCATTGGAAAGTCTCTGGTTGACTCCATTAACTTTGGGGTCAAACAAAAGTAAACTGTAAACTCTAATGGAGGACTTGAATTATTTGAGAAGTCTAGTTTACTTTAGTAGATGGTTGTTTATAGCACTTCCCTGCTTTCCGGCGTGTTAATGGCTCTTTGGAGAGTAGAAGAAAAAAAAAGGCATAGTTTTTACATCTTGTAGTAGCGTATTGAACAAATAAACATTCAATCATGAGGGGAAAAAATAGTAGTGCTTATGCTTTGGATAATGTGCTTGATCTTAAAAATTCCTCCAGCGTTACAAGGGAGTCTTTACCTGCAGCGTAAAGGACATTTTCTGAGTGTCGTTTATGCAGTTTCTGCAAATACATCAAGGCATATAGTTTTTCATAAGAAAACTTTGATTTTTCATAGATCTGTCCTATATTAAAAAACATTAGAAGGCACAGAAGTCCCCCTTTTGCTTTTTGTAAAACTAGGCTAATGTGCAATATGTATTATTTGTCAGTGGAAAATTTACAGAAAATTCATGGAGAGCATTAGGGACATGTGTGAAAAGACTTCCTTTCACTTTCTGAAGTCGGTCTGGCTCTGTGAATTATTATGGCAATGCAGGCTTTGAGTTCTCCTCATTATTCTCAGAGGGCACACTTAAGAAGAAAAACGGTGCATCCCGTGAGCTTTCCTGCAGTTAAACAAATTCTGGAAAACAAAAATACATTTTAACTCATGGCAGCAAACTGTAATTACCTGTGGGGATTATCTGACTCCATGAAAAACGCCCTTTCTTGGACAGTAGAGATACTTGACTGTAACAGCAATTATATAAAAAAATGAGAGAAAGCACTGATGAGCAAAGAAAACAAAATGTTGGAGGTCAAAAAGTGTGTGTCTAAAGATAGAACTGCCCAAATGCAAGCTCAATTAACCCTCGCGCTGGCGATTAAAGCAAAGGGCTCTTTCATCAAATGAATGAGAAGATAACAAGAAGAGAAGAAGTAGGCTGTTATTCAAAAAGAGTGGGAATAGAGTTTAAAGATAATGAAGACATATTCTCAAACTGAATGAATAGAGCCTTAGTTTCCAATAATGATGTTGCTGAATAGGCAGCAAGGGCAAGAATGAAGTTATGGGACTGGAAATTACCACTGTTGAGTCTGATGCCAACCTGAAGGGCTTCATGTGTTCAAAGGCGATGGGAAGAGAGACACAGGAGCACAGACCAAATTATCTTTATCTCTTAAAGAAGGGCCTCATAAAATTGTCCATAGGAGCAGCAGGGAGGCAGCACAGCAAAATTTGGGATAACAGCAGAGCTTGCAAAACAGTTTGCAGTTTTTAAGTTCAAACAGAGAATGAGGTAATGCTTCAGGCACCCTCAGTGAAGAAATCTCTTCAGCTTCCCTGGCAGAGGTGCACTTGTCATGTGAGGAGGACAAACAGGGCAAAGGGAGAATTTCTAACCGAAGTCATGAGCTGTATAAAATCCTGTGTTCTCTGCCTGAGTGACGTGGCCCTCTCTGGGGGGGCTCTGGAGGGATTAATGAACATGAATTGCCTCAGGCCTAAAGCAATAAGATGGTAAAGACCATTAAACTAAAAGTAGACTCAGAAACTCAGGTCGGGTCCTTTTTGGGTATGAGGAGGCTTTGAATTCCCATTGTTAAGTGTCTCCTGATTCTGGGGGTGTACTGTTTACTGCTACAAACTAAACATACCTCTTCTTTTTTGTTGTTGCCAGGTAGTGTATATCACTGCCACATTCCCATTCATCATGCTCCTTGTTCTACTCATCCGTGGAGTGACCCTGCCTGGAGCTGCAGAAGGCATCAAGTTTTATCTTTATCCTGATATCTCACGGTTAGCTGACCCACAGGTACAGAACCAGGAGTGGGGAGTGGGACAATTTCCTACACAACGGGGGATGGTGGAGGGTGATGGTGGTGATGTTATGGCAATAGAGTTTTTTTTCCCGTGGTCTTTAGAGGTCCAAATATAGCATGAATATTAATGCTGGGTTATATTTTCCAGAGATCTGCTTGAGAAGGTCACTGTCATATGTGTTAATGCATCTTTCCATGTGTATGTATGTGTGTGTATGCGTGTGTATTTTTTTTGTGTCAAAGGTCTCTGAGGCTGTAGAATCTGTCCCGTTTTACAATCTCAGCTTTCTTGTTGGTAAGGTAAGGGAGATGCATTTTTTTAACGAGGATAGTCTTTAGTTTCAAAGGAGAGACACGGGAGCTTCACAGATGGAACAACAAGCAACAACTGTGAGTACCAGTGTCACTTAGCTCCCACTGCTCAATAGGAGGAGATGGGGAAAGAAGTGAATGAAATAATAGAAGAATGAAAACCCATGTAAAGGTGTAAGAAAATGCTGAGGCATATATTTGTTTCCTAGGCACACGTGGTTAAAATAAAACTCTGATGGTAGCTCAGGAACAGAAGTAGGAAAATTAATAATTGAAAGAAACATTGCAGAAATTTAGTTAATTCTCTGGTCTTGCCATCTTTATACAAGACACCCTCTTTACAGGAGACATTATATTTTATGAATCAATCATCTTTTATGGGACTGTATCATTTTTATGATCTACTATTAGCCCTAAGCTCAGAGCATCAGCCAATAATGTAGACGAGATTCATGTGAGCTGGCAGGCCCCCTCCCGAGGTCTAGCAAAAGCATCATCTCCAAGGGGACACCGGTCAGCAAGGTGCTGGGAAGCAATGGTGGGAGGGAGGAGGTAATGGTCTACACTCAATTCCCACTTACTCAGACTCCTTGGTGGTTTCTGTTGGTGTTAGCAGACTTGCATTAGCAGAAAGAAGTGATCAGATGAGTTCCAATGGGTGCATTGTGATAGGTTGTTATGTATTTACTGAGAAGTTGATAGTGTACTGTTATTTCAGCCTGTGTATTTTTTTAAATGTAATCAGGAGAAAGAATCATGACACCAAGATCAGATACGTATCTTGTAAAATGCATTGTATTTTTCATGTTTCCCCCCTCCCTTATGGCTTTTTTATCTTGCATTTGCACAGTTACAAAAACAACCAGAAAGCTAGGCAAATAAACAAGCCAGATACACAAACCTGTTTCTCAAGCTTCTCACGTCCTCAGTTTAGTGACTTTGTCATCTGATTCTAACTGAAATGAGTTACAACAGAAATGAGCAATGTTATAAATACTTATGTATTTCCTATTGCACTGAAACACATTTATTGTTGCGCCAACAGGAAGGATCAGCTGAATGACTAAGAAACTAGAAATACTGAGCATCTCTGGGGAGGGGATACAGGAACTGTTGCAGAGATGATGTTCTTGTGGGCTCTGATGCTAACTATTTTCTTTTCTCTATAAAAGCCAAAGTTGCAAATGTGATGTTCTCTTTCCCTCTCTCCCCGATCCTTTAGCTATCACCCTCAATGGAAGCAATTATTTTGTTGATTTTGTATATTTTGAACTGTGTGTTTGTGTTGATTATTGCAGTGGAATGATGCTGATAATAACAGTCCTTCTGTCTTTCCCTTTAGGTCTGGATAGATGCAGGGACACAAATCTTCTTCTCATATGCAATCTGCTTAGGAGCAATGACTTCCCTGGGGAGCTACAACAAGTACAAATACAACTGCTATAGGCAAGTTTCCATCCAAGGGGGTTTAGTATTTTAGCTAAATGATGTAAATAAAGTAGGGACAATGGGTTAATTTTTTTTTAATTAACTTGCTCCATGACATATGTGTGACTTAGGGACTGTTTGCTGCTGGGATGCCTGAACAGTGGTACCAGTTTTGTGTCTGGCTTCGCAATTTTTTCCGTCCTGGGCTTCATGGCACAAGAGCAAGGGGTGAACATTGCTGATGTGGCAGAGTCAGGTACGATGGTATTGGTGGCAGTGGTGGTGGGCACTGCCGCCTAGCGTGTGAGCAAAGTTCTGCAGACTCAATCAGCTAACATTAAGCAATAAAAACAGAACAAGATTTACCATAATCTCAAAAAAAAAATAAGCATATTGTTGATTTGGGCTTTCATCTAGAGCAGCGAGGGTTAGCTGGGGTTCTATTGTTTACTCTGTCTTGATTAACAGGGCAGTGAACACATTTCCTACAGTGTGCTAATCCATTTGAGTTAAGATTAGAGTTAAGATAACCATGCCATTACCTAGGGTCCAGAGTGTCATTGATTCAAGAATGTATTCCATCTTTCTTTTCAGACTACCTTTATTTTCATTCAAATGTAAATAGCCAGTATTTATGTATTTTTCATAGCTTAGTTTTGCTTGCTTGTAGTGCTGCAGTGGGAATATTACCTTGGCCTTTTGGAGGGGTATAGGCGCATATATTCCCGGGTCTCACTGAAAGGCAAGGGAAGTTGGAAAAGTCCATCTCCTGGGTTCTGTGGACCATTTCATCAACAGGAGCTCTAGTTGTTGCACTCCTGCATTTGTCCTCTGTAGCTTCAGGGTGAGATTGACAGAGCTATGAGAAGTCCATTTTGAAACTGGATGTACACTTAGGGTTACTCCCTTACTTCAGAAGCATTCTTCCCATTAATGTTCAGTGACACACTTGCAGCTAAAGAAGGCTAAATCCTCATAGCATGTCAACATATCTCAGGCCAAACAGACGCAACATTTTTCCTCTGTGCATGTCTTGCCCTTGAGGGCAGGTGTAACTATGTTTTTTTTCATGCAGAACAGGCAGATTAGATGGGAATTACCATTCAAAAATAATGAGTCAGGCCTCAATGGCCATGATACTTAAAGCTAATCAGATTCAAGTAATAACAATGGCACCCGAATACACTTTTGGCATTTCTTTCTGATTTTTTTGAGTAATTTTAATTCACCTGCATCGTACTTGAAAGCTTTCCTCTGCAAATGTGCTATTAAAAAAAAGAAAATCAATGTATCTTCTAATCACATGGCTCTGGGAGTTAAGTCTTTAAGAAAAATATCTCACTTCGTAAGGGCTAATGAAAAACTAATGACATTGGTGGCACTGCTGGATTCGTGGGTGGCTGCAATTGGCACACCTCTTACAAAGGCAATTAGTTAACAGTCTTGGCCATAATGCTTATTTTGATCAGAGGTTGATTGCTTTGTTTGAAAACAGGAAGCAAACGAATAATCCTATTGAATGAATCATAAATAGCCTCATTTTTTTTAGTATGTAGGTGGATCAATTCCAAGAGTAGCATTTTTAAGTATTTCCACGTTAGGTTTTTATCTAGTCAATATTTATTCTAATTTTTGTTATTAAATCTCTGATAAATAGGCAGTTATATTCCTACAAGAGGGCAGTGATTAGCTTCCGAACTTGACTTTCAGCTTCTTGCGTATTTTGTTGTTGATTACTTCAAGTTTTCTACTTTTTATTTAATTCCTCCCTAATGGCCAGAGATTGCAAGTGTCTCACTGTTTAGTGGGTTGCCCATTATCACTGGCTGGTCTTCAGCTGAATCCTAAGGGACATTTTTACATGGCAGTAAACATTACTAAAATTATCCAGACCACTTTCAATGGGTTTCCTCACTGCCCTTCTCAGCAGAGATCAAGCACAGAGCCACTGGAGACCGCTTGGTCTCCCAGGGATGAGCATCCGAGGGCCTGCCCAGGGCCATGGAGGAGGCTCTTGCTGCCGCTGCTGCCCTGTTGCTGACTCCTCAGTACAGAGACATTCAGCAGGCACTCCAGCCTCCTTTTTTGGCCTTGCCTTTTTTGGTTTCTTAGGACACAAGGTCAGAACCCCTCCCTTAGGTCAGGAAAAAGGTGAGCAAGGTGCTACCACTTGGCCATAGCACCAGGGAGAGGACATTGTCCACGTGGCCAAGACCTCCCGCTCCCCCGTCTCTGCCCAGCAAGTTAAATCTCTCCTGCCCTATGTGTGACACCATTTGTTTCATTGTTTGCCCTCCTGCAAGCCAGGGGAACATCAACAAATTTGCTGACAGTGGAATTTCATGGCCACATTTTTCACCTGTGCCAAACTCAGCCTTGGGGCAGTGTTCCTGGGACACCCTCGTCGGCGAGAGGTGGCTCCCACTTCAAGCACTGGTCTCTGCTGTCGACCTTCACTGGCTTGGACTTACACAACAGTTATATTAGACCCCTTTGACTTCCCAGTGAAAGGAGACTTCTCATGAATAGCACTTGATTTTTTTTTTCCAGAAATACTTTTAAGGGGAGAGAGGAAAGCAGTGGAGGCTCTACAAAGCCGTAGTGAGTCCTGTCTAATCTGTGCTGCCTGTGCAACTTGTAGCCGTGTTAAAACAGCACAAGATCTGCCTTTTGTTTGCTTTGGGTTTTTGGGTTTTTTTTTGTTTTTTTTTTTTTTAAATCCCTTTTCAAACAAACACAGATTAAGCAGGCCTGACTATAGTGCCTTGGTCTCTCTAGTGCCTGCCTGGGCTCTGCCTCCACAGTGCTGTGCTCCCGGGGCCCGTCTCCAGCCGCGCTGTGGCACTGTGCCGGCAAACGGCCAGCGAGTGGGCTGGGATTGTGGCAGTCCTAATTAGCTCTTAATAGCAGCCACAAGTGCTTCACTTTTGCAAAACACCCTTCAGAGCAACAGACTTTCAAATTAAATACCATTTTAGATTATTTATGTTCAGTCAAGGGGATGCCAAGAACATTTTCTTTCATATGGACTTTTCTCTTTATATTTCAACACTTAGTTTCAAAGAAAAATCAAAGCTAGTACAGGGCTTAGGGCACTTGGTATTAGATGGTGCACAAGTGCAAGGACAGTTTCACTGGCCAAAGCGTACAGAATTGAAGCAAGTTTTGAGCAGAGCAGTTTTACATCTGTCTCATCAACTGCACAGATTAGCTGCAAATGCCATCTGGAGCACTTCTCCCTCAGAGAGTATCCACTGCATCCACTGAATTAGGGGGAAAAAAAGCAAAGGCCCCTCAAAATTTGAGACATTCACCAACTTTTTGGTATCTTCTGTCGTATAAAATCCTAGTTGTGTTTCATTTAAATAAAATTAGTTGCTCAATTGTTGGCTAATTTGTATTTATTTCTGTTCAAGTATTTCCAGTGACTTAAAGTTTTCATTAGTTTGAAAAAAAAAAAAAGTCATCTTTTTTCTACCTCTCTCTCTTGCTTCTTTTTCCATCTTTCTGGTTGGAAAGGAAAAGTGGGAGGTAGGAAGAGCAGTGTCAGAGATTTTTCTGTACAGATCAGAGATAAGATTTCTGTCCCCACACTGCAGCAGTTTTAAAAAATTCTTTTTCCTGTTTCCTGTTGGAAATTAGTTGAATCCACTTCAAAATCCTGGAAAATGCCAGTTTTCAAGGCTCCTTAAAACAAACAAGCAGACGAGCCAGGCAGTCCTGGTTTTAATCTCAATTTAAATCTGCCCTCTAAATTTATTGTCAGCTTCACCAAATTTCTACAGCCACTTTGAGAGCCTGCCATAATTGCTGGATTGCCAGTGTTCCTGTCTCCCACTTGGAGAGGGCTCTTTCTCTCTCCACGAAAGCTCTCATAAGCCATAGCTAAGAGCACCTGGCTCCAGGTGAGAGCACCCTCAGAGATAAGCGTGCGAGAGCACTGCACGTGTTCTCGGTGTGTGGGTACAAGTGAGATGCCATCTGCTCCGTGGCGCAGACAAGACCCAGCCTGGTGATGAGCCCTCACACACAAGGCTTTGGTTCCCAGAGCAGAGGAGCTGGGCACTTAGTCCCAGCCCTCCTGGTGCTCCCAGACTGTTGCAATCTGTCCCGTGCTTGGGGCTGATGTTGGTCATAGTCAGCGTCACCGTGGCAGGTCTGCCTAGGCTGGCCCAATAGGAGCAGATGATGTGACAGGATGGGGAAGCGATTTCACACATTGGCAGTTCCTAACAGCAGGAGGCACTTTTTTTTTTTTTCAGGGACCACAGCTGATACAGCTAGGAGTAGCCTGATCACTTCAGTGCAGCAGTGAGGGTTTGGGGAAGTGAAAGAGCAGACTCCTAGTGTGCCAACCCATCTCTAGGAAAGCCATGCTGGGTTTGGAGGTCGCACACAGAGGGAGGCAGTGGTTGCATTAGCAAAGATCCTGGGGAATGTTTGGAACAGAGTCCCTTCCCTGCATGCAAAAGAGTTTCGTCATCTTCATCTTCATCATGACCATGTGGGCTAGCAGTGGGATTCTGCCATTCTCCTGGGTCACCCCTTCTCCCCCCTGGCCCCAGTACTGTCCTGTGTCCGAGCAGGGCAGTTATAGAACCACCTCCATTATTGGCATGTTTGAGACAGATGTTAAAACTGGTGATCTGTTAGCAATGGCCTCGGGGGTTTGCCTGTGGTTTCTGCTGTAGTCATGCGTGCTTCGATTTCAGATAAAAGAGCCAAACTGTTTCACTTCTGGTATTTCCAGCCGCGTTTGGATTTATCTGAACGGAACCAGGCATTCCTGCATTTGAGTGTGGCTACCTTTACCAAAGAGCTGGTACTTACTATTTCTTTTCCCTTCCCTTCCCCCTTTCCTATTTTCTCTTTCTCTAGGTCCAGGCCTGGCCTTCATTGCCTACCCAAAAGCTGTGTCCATGATGCCGCTGCCCACCTTCTGGGCAATCCTTTTTTTTATTATGCTTCTGTTGCTTGGACTGGATAGCCAGGTTAGTACAATGGGTAAGAGATGTATGGCTTACTGTGTCAGCGCTGCTGAGGAGAGCTGTTTTTACAGGCAAGAGTTAAGAAGGGAATACTTCTAATGCTGCTTAAGAGGAGTTCATCTGGGTTGCTTTTTAGTGTAGGAGCTGCATTTGATGAATCTGTGACTGTCAATTCATAGTAATATGTTACTCAGTAAGTCTAGTGCTTGGAGCCTGCAAGACTAAGGCAGTACTCCCTAACCTAAGTATCAGTCCGAGTCTGGATGCAAAATGCCACCATTTTGTTCATGGTGCAGTGTTTTGCTACTTTGTGAGAAGAGCTTAATCATTTTAAAACATAAAAGACTACAGCAATCTGTTCCACAGAGTAGTTTGTGCCATTGTGATCACCTGCAGTGTGCACATGCCATCATTAAAACTTTGTTAAGAATTAGTAACTGCTAGGAATACAGGCATTGATAGTCACTAAATGCCAAAAAAAGAAAAGTGAAGCCATCATGAGGCACAAAAAGCACAAAATGTTTTGTACGGTGTAGCCAGGGTGGCTTCATGAACAGCAGAGGACAAAGCCACAGCCTTTTTTGGTGTCCTTAGGCTTGAGGCTGCAGAGCAGTGTGGGTTCCTGATGACTTTCACATCACCAGCCCATATTCAGTACCTCCAAACAGGCCAGAGAGCATTTCACGTTCCAGCTGTACTAACTATATATAGCACATGCTGCTATTAATTAGTGAGCATAAAAAAAATGAAAAAGTTCAGTCCAAGAAGTTAGATTATTTTTCCCAGTGGTTGGTTATTGGAATGTTGGACTAAGTACTTCAAAAGAACCTGTAAATCATTTCTAGATAGTCCGCTTGCAAGGAAACGTGGGTGATCAGGGATTATGCAGTAACTACACATTCAGAATGGCCAGAGTTTTCAGGGCAACGGGCATCTTTCTGCACTCAAATGAAAAGTCACTAAGATTATAAAAACCCAATTGGTGAGGGTGAAACGTTCATTTGGCCTAAATGCTCTCTTGTATGTAAATGTATTTTTACCCAGTTGTTGTGTACTTAATCGATTACATTTTTGATATTCCATTTATCCTAAATTGCTCTTTACGGCTTAATCTTTGAACTCTAGCGAGCAACTTTCCATCATTCCAAAGTAAATGTAAAAGTGCTCGATGCTGTGGTTCAATACCCCTGTGCTTATGCAAATTATAAGCTGTCTAGTAATTTTAAAAAGCTCCTCACTGCGTAGAATGATTAAAACTAATTGGAGCGCTTAATGTCTCTCCTCCACCCCTCTGGTTTTTTGGAGTGCAGTCAAGCAGGTTTCTGGAATGCCAGAGCAGTTTAAGATCAGATCAGCCCAAAGGAAAGGGTTGCATTTAACAAGAAAACCAGTTTTACATAAGTCAAACAGGAGGCTACGAAATCTGGTGGAGTGTTTGCAGGACAGGGCTGTATTTCCAAAACAGAGGTTCTGCTTATGGTCCAAGAGGGTAGGGTTGTTACTGGGCCCTTCTGGGCACGGTAAGAGCAATATAGATACTGGGTAGGAAAAGGTGGCTTTTCTTGAGATGATGCTGTTTCATAGACTCCCTGTGATAAACCAGTGGCTGTAAGATAACGTTTCCTTAAGTGAAGATCCTTTCTATGGAGGCAGTCTTGGTTCTCCATGGTATCCTCATGTCTTCAGTGAACTTGGTGCTTTTTGTAACTTGCCGGGCTGAAAGTGCAGATCAGCTTCTTCAGGCTTGTTTGAGGGAAGTTTAATGGTCACGTTTCTCCATGGGTGAAACGCACCCGGTTTTCGATTAACTTTAAACTTTTATTCAAATCCAGTTTGGGTTATGTGGTTAACTCAAGTTACACATCTTACAGGTAGTTTTCCAATGACAAGTAAGTACAAATACAGTTACCATGAAGCTTTATAAAGTAAGATTTTTAGCTTATATATTTAGATCTTACTATTTTATTTACAAGTGCAAATAGTCTACTAAATCTTTGATTGAGGACTGTATGAATAGCTCCATTATTGCTGCAGAAGTACCCCAGAGCCTCCATCAGAAGTACTCTGCTCACAGGTTCAGAACAGACAAGTTCAGTCAAGAAATGCTGTTATTTCACATCAAAGTCTGCTTTCTCTTGGCTGGATTTTCACTCGTGAACCCAAGAGTAGAATTATATCCAATTGTGGAATTAGCCTATTACCTGTGAGATTTTCTGACACATCAAAAAAAGGCTGGGAGGTAACTCTCCTAGCTTGGGCTCTTTTGAGTGTTTTCTCTCTGCCTGTTTCCTAGCATACATCTTGTATTCATCTGGAACAGCTACAACATAAAAGCCACATAAGTACCTTTCTGTCATCAAATTAAGTTCCTTTATCCTTGCGGCTTGCATTTACCGGAGCCCCTTTGGTAGTTTGTAAGGCTGGTAGGAAATGAACAGCAGTTCTGAAAGCTTGTTCCAACCTGAAAACTGCCCCCATGTTTCAACCTCAGGGTTACAAAGGAGCAGCTTCCGATTTATTTATTCAGAAGAGCATTTTGCCACAGAGCAGAGTTAGGGTGTTGCTGTGGAGCCTTTGTTCAAGTCTGAGCCTGGATAAAATGCATGGTGGATAATTTTCAAGTTGCGTTTCTTTGTTGTTGTTTTCCCCCTCTAGTTTGTTGAAGTTGAAGGACAGATCACGTCATTAGTTGATCTGCACCCATCCTTCCTAAGGAAGGGTTACCGACGGGAAATCTTCATCGCTATAGTATGTTTCCTTAGCTATCTTCTGGGACTAACTATGGTGACTGAGGTAAGTAACACCAGTGCTGGAAATGGCTGCCTTTTTTCACTGGTTTTTAGACCAATTTTAGCTATGGATGAGACTGCATGGAATTAGCCACTCAGAGGAGTGTTGCTCTTTAGATCTACAGAGCATCTTTCATCCCGAGATCTGAAAGCAGTTTGAAAGGGAGCTATATATTCTCCCCTTTTCAGTCAGAGGAAGAGAGAAATTAAATCCATGAAATTCCATTTGATCCCAGGTACTAATCAACATGAGTATGAATAATAACATCTGGCTCTAAATGACAAAACGTGTTAGGAAACTTCAGCAGGGCTGATTAAGAATCCACCCAGTGCATGCTGGGAAACAGATTTTTATCTTAGTTGCATAGATTTGAATCAATTAAATACCCCTATATTTATTCTAGTATAAACAAGATGGGGACATGTTCCAGTGGCTGCACTGCTGTGCTACTTATCTCCAAAATAAAATCCAAGCCAGATTTTAAAAACAACTGGAAGAACGTGACGTAGGAATTAAAGTAGCAGAGGTGAAAACATAATTTTTCAAGTAAAAGTGCAGATATATACAGTTCAGTGTAGTGAGAGCAAAGAATCTAACGATGTAGTATTCTCATGAAAAAAGTCCTTCCATTGAATTCATAAATGAAGATCCTAGGAACTAACTTCCATTTTTAGTATTTTGGAGGTGTTAATGTTAGGAGGCAACCAATTATTTCTTTATGTATTTTCTTTCTATAAATGCCTATCCTAAAATACTTCTAAGAAAGAAAGATTTAAGTGTCTCAGTAGATTATACAAAGTGGCTTAATTTTGTTTAGTCGTCGTCTTGTTTGGAATGCTTCCTGTAGTAAACATGCATATTCCCTGGGGAAGGCAATGCCAAATATTTACCTTTCCTACTTGCTCGATATTTCTTCTTTTTAGACAGCAATCATTAATGTATGTCGTTAGATGTTGCTTGGGGCTGGGCCTGAAGTATTCAGGGATGTTTTTTCCTGCTGAATCCTAGTTCGTTGTGTCTCTCTTACAGGGTGGCATGTATGTTTTTCAACTCTTTGACTACTATGCAGCTAGTGGTGTATGCCTTTTGTGGGTTGCATTCTTTGAATGTATTGCTGTAGCCTGGGTTTATGGTAAGTAAGAATCTTTTAATCTGATACCTTTTGATGAGTCAGCGACAATTTTGCTAGCCAAACATTTAATCATCAGCTCCAGAATCTTCTTCCCAGCAAAAGACACATGCCATTAATATAAATTTGCACTGACCTCGTAGAGACAAATTTGCATCTGGGATGAAGCCAGCCTCCAGTGTTTTTCCACACAAAAATGAGTATTTTTCCAGTGCTAATTAATAAAGGCACAATTAAGCATTTATATGTATTAAGTTTAGAGATGAGAGTTGAAAGTTTGGCCAGCCGTGAAAATTTCTGTTTGTCTCTCAGTGAGTTTCCTTTCAAAGCTGCAATGTCTGCAAGGGGCAAGCCAGGCAAATAGGAAATACAAAAAGAAAGCTGACAGAAAAGTGTACTCTGTCCCATTATTTTTAGGCAGCATTGGGTACCACGGTCTGACAGTAGTCTCCGTAGCTGCCTGAGATGGTAGACAGTTTGCTGTTTAGGACTGGTCATTTTCCTGATTCTTCATGTGCTCCATCTCCTTAGGAAAGCAAACCAAACAAAGCCTTCATTTTGCATCAGTCAAATTTCTGTAGAAGCAGGGTGTACTGTTTGCTGTTGTGCACTTCCCATGGTGTTCCCCCTGGGCAGTTCAATGAGAGCCAAGGGACACGAGTGGGTGCGTGATGGGGGCAAGAGGGATTAGCTTGCACTCCTGCATCCGAATAATGAGAGCTGTGTAGGATGAGACAGTCCCCCAACCTTTGAGTTTCTCAAGGAGAAAATCATCTTGAATTTCACAGCCATGGGAAGTGACACACCTTTAAATACGCCTTGGTGGCAGGGGAGGAAAGGAGCTGTAATCCTACAGTCCTGATGTGGCTTTTATATGCTCAGTTTTGGTGAAAGCTCACTATCTGTTACAGGCGCTGATAATATTTATGATGCCATTGAGGATATGATTGGATACAGACCTGGTCCCTGGATGAAATGGAGCTGGATTGTGATCACACCAGTTCTTTGTGTGGTGAGTACTGACCTGGGCTCTTTCTCCACATGGCAGCTCTGAGCCGCCTCTTACTGCTTCTCTTCAAGTGAAGGCTGTTACACTCAGAGACCAATTTTCATAGAAATGCTGGAGGCTTGAACATACTCCTCAAAGACACCATCTTCTCAGATGTTAGCTGTTAATGTGACATCTTTCTACTGCGCCTACGCAAAGTGCAGTTAGCTACATTTAAGTGGGTTTTTATTAGAGCTGGCAAAGTATTACATTCATGACAGAAAATTCACTCTCCAAAGGGCAGTCCCTACTTTAAGTGGTAGGACTACTAGGCCAGACTTGAGCATTCTGAGACAGGCACTCAGCTTGAGGTATTTCATCGGCTGGAATGAAAGTGGGAAGAACATTGGAAAATAAAATTGGAAGAACAACCCAATAAGCTCCTTGCAATATACAGCAAATATTTGAGCCCCGAAAAAGAACAGGCAGTGTACTGCAACTGTTCAGCACCATTGCTGAACACCCTATTGGCAAGCAACACTTTACCTGCTCTTTCAGTGATTTAAATGGAAGAATGATTCCCCCAGTGGGTTTAAAATACACATGGTATCCATCAGCTCTGCCTTTTGCTGCCCATCTTCCTTAAGGCCAGTGGTAGAACCAGAGCTGTACTGCTTGCAGAATATTTGAGCCTCACTTTGTTTTTGTTTCTCATCCACAGGGGTGCTTTATCTTTTCTTTGGCCAAGTACAAACCACTGACCTACAACAAGGTCTACACATACCCAGACTGGGCGATTGGCCTGGGCTGGGTTCTTGCCCTTTCCTCCATGATCTGCATCCCTATGGTGATGGTCATCCGCATCATACAGTCAGATGGGTCGCTCATTGAGGTAAGAACAACCACTTGTCTGCCCAGCGAAGAAAAGGAGCTTTAACTCTCTGTGTTTTATACAAAATAAGCACAATGCTTGGAAAACTGCCACCTTATCTGGGTGGGGCAAAGTTGGGTGCCTCCTCTGCAGTGCATGCAAATAAGACTGTTAAAGATCACCTGTCCTTTGGACAAACCGTAGAAACAGAGTAATCATGAAACCTTCTGTCCTCAGACAAACAGCAGGTGATTTTTCTTGCGTCCCACTTTCTGCAGTTTCCAGCTTGGCAGATTGTTGCCTCCACATGCAAACAAGCATTCAAGGACTGGAGTGTTTCCAAGTGCCAGAGCTCTCTCTTTTCCAGCCCACAGGGACAAGGAAGCACCATCCTACATATCACTGAGAAAATGAGAGAGAGAAACCTGGCTCAAACCCAGGTGTCACTGAATTTCAGGGAAATCTAGATCCACCTGTGGATTGTGTGGCAGTTGGGCAGTTCCTTTGCTCAGAGGGACTGTAAAAAAGTCAAACTGTCCTGCCAGCGGGCTTCACTTTTTAGCATTTTAGTATTATTATTTTCTACTCCTAACAAATCAAATGAAAACACTGAATGCAGATTGTCCTGATCTTTGGAAAACTTTGGTTCAGTTCAGTCAAGTTTCAGATTTGACAGTGGAGATTCACTGGATTTGGATTTGCAGGCAATCTCTTGCCCTTTGCACTTCAGTGCAGCTTCCCCTCGGTTGTTTTCCTTCCAGTGGAAAGTTTTCAGAAACTAAGGCAAGCATGAAACAATTCTCTTGTAAGGTTTCAGTTTAGTTTTGTTTTTGCCTAATGAGACAGTCTTAAATGCAGCCCAGGGTATTCTTCGAGGAGAAAGTGGGACACTTCGGGTTAGGAAAAAAGAGAGAATAGAATTAAAAAGAGCATTTCCCAGAGCACAAACGTTTGCATTTGTTTTCCTCCAAGTGTTAATGGTCTTTTTCAGCTGTGGCCAGGGCATTTTCATGAGTGTTTATTTTCCTGCCTACATTGTCACCATCTATTGAGAGACAAGTCTAAAAGGAGCCAAAACACTCTTCAAAGGCCATTTTAGGAAAGGAAAGAGAGTAAACACTGGTCAGATGCCATTTAGTTCTTCCTTTGTGAACTGAGATGTAGGAGTGAAGTTGCCACTTGGCAACCAATGGCTGGGCTAAAAGGCAGAGTTGTTTCTAAATGAGGAGGGAGAACACACATAATTTGAGCAGCAGCTGCAGCGCTGACAGCCCAGTGTGCAGGACACTGCGTAACGCCGCGTGAATGCCCTCTCATGCCTGACTTGCTTGCGTCAAGTTGGGCTCTGCAGCTGAGAAAAAGTTGAACATGGTGCTCTGCATCCCAGGTCCCCACGTCCTTGCAGAGCCACGTGTCATGCACGTGTCTCTTAAGGGCCACCATCCCCATCCTCGGATTGCCACATCCTCCATCCTGCACGTGGCGATACAGGGGCGATACTTGGCCTTCTCACCTTTGCTTTTCTTCTTTCTTTCTTTCAGAGGATAAAAGCAGTGGCTGCCCCCAAGGAAGTGAATCGGTGGTCCAAGGAAACGGAGAGTGGCACCCCCTTCTGCCCCAATGGAACTTCGAATGGCGGATTGATCAAGCCAACTCATATCATTGTGGAAACCATGATGTGAGCTCTCTCTGTGAGAGGATAAACCTGCTTTAACTGCCGTTTACTAACCATAGATTCTCATAGGACCAGGTTTACAGAGCTTTATATTTGCACTAGGATTTATTTTTATTTCTCACAGAGAAAGTTATTTTTTGTGTGTGTTTTTTTTTTAATATTTTGTAAGGTAATCACAGCAGATGTCTCTCTGTAGAGGGAGAGCTTTCATATCAGACTAGACATATTACAGGAATTTACTATTATTGGGTTTTTTTAAATATATATATCTTTATCTCTAAATATTATACACCTTACCACTTGAATTGATTGTCTTGCCAGCAATATATTCAAGTCTCAGAAAGCAATTTTAGGTGCTGGTATGGTTGGGAGCAGGGTGACCTACAGAACACACAAAAGGAGCTCTGTGGAGAGATACGATTACAAAATAAAAAAGATGCTGTTCCAAGAGCATTTTCAAAGGTGTAGTATTTCCACCCTCTGGTTCAATTGTGGTAAACGACAGGCTTCAGGGTCACATTAGGGAAAGGGTACAGTTATGTTTAGCACAGCCCCTGAGTAAAGATACTGCCAGGCAGCTGGAGCAGAATTTGCAAGGGAGTTGGGTGTGGAAAGCCTTGCGGCTGTCCCTCCCCAGCACTGTGTTGGGACCCTGTCACACTGAAGAGAGGAGGACTTTAGGAAGGCGTTTGAAGGATTGAAGGATTTGGCATGGTTCACTCTCTTTTTTTATCTTTTTTTCTTTTTTTTTTTTAGGTTT
The DNA here is from genome assembly GCA_013400055.1 of Nycticryphes semicollaris. Classification (NCBI taxonomy): domain Eukaryota; kingdom Metazoa; phylum Chordata; class Aves; order Charadriiformes; family Rostratulidae; genus Nycticryphes; species Nycticryphes semicollaris. The sequence continues at coordinate 621,360 of VXBJ01003496.1, forward strand.
TTGTTGGTTTGGTTTTTTTTTACTGGCGTGAAATGCCTACTGTTTGTGTGTGGGCAGAGAGGTTGAGTACCTGCTCCTGGGTTTTCCAGCAAAGCATGTTTTAGTGTGGTGGCACTGGTCTAAGCTAGAATTCTGCTAATGGAGAGGGGCAGCCTGTCCCTGGGCCGAGTGCCCAGGAGCTGAGAGGGAAAAAGCAGCAGCTGCCCACAGCTCTTGGGGCTTCCAAGGTGGGCTTGTTCGCTTGATTGCCTGCTGATTATTGGACTTTGGATTTGGGCAGAAAAAGAAATTAATCCCTTGTGGACTCTGACCATCCAAAGGTGAACATAAACCAGGTCATCCCTGACAGGAGGAACAAAACCCACTCACCTACACTTGGTGTAACCAGTAAATATAACAGACATGTTGCTAATAATAATAGTAATAAAGATAATAATACCACTCAGAGAACAGGTGCTTTTCATCCATGTATCTCAAAAATGCTTTGCCAAGTTCAGTAACCAAGACTTGTTTTATTTATTTATTGGGAGGAGGCAGGGGTTAGTTACTGTTGGGGGAACAGACAAAAGGATTACTTCCCTTGTCCCAGCAGCAGTGGACCTAGAGCCCCAGTCTCCTTGCCTGTCGTTGGGTTAAACCATAATTTTTAATTTTTTTTTAGGGGAAGTAGAGGTTGGCAGACATATTTATGAGGCTTATGAATCTTATCTGCTGAAGAACCAGGGCTTTTGGAATTTTAAGTTAACACAAAGGGAACATGTGACACTGAAATGTTTTGTGTCTAGGTTAGACTGGGGAGTGAAAGAAACCACTACAAAGAGTGTAGTCATGGGGTTCCACTTCGAGTGAGCCGGGTGGATGTTTCCATGGGGAATTGCTCCCTGAAGACAGTTCAAAGCATGGGCAAAAGCCTCTTTTTTTCTTTTTTTTTTCATCTTTTTTTCTTAAAAAACTTGAGCAGGTTGTGCTGGGAACAGGTTCTCTGGCAAAACTCAGCCTTTCCTTTTGGGCATTGTAATAGAGGGAGAGGGTTTTTTCTTCTTACAATACCACAGTTAGGCTATCCAAAGGAATTTAGAGGAAAAGCTTGATAAAAAGCAGAGTTTGTATCTGCTGCTTCTGCTGTCAGGGCAGAGTTTGTCATTTAAACAGGAACATATCCAGTTCTTAACATTCCTACGTAGTAGTTTTATTTTATTTTTTTCTTGTCCCATGGGGTAAGTGGCCACAGCAGCACAAACACTTGTCAATTAGCTTGTTGGTTTTCCTGCAACAGAAAAGGGGTGATTTAAAACTGAGATGGACCAAAATGATGTTAAAAACAAAAAAAGAAAAAGTGGCTGCATCTATAACTTTAAAAAATCTTCCTAGTTTGGATTTATGCACATTTTTACATCAGATGGTGGAGTTGCAGCAACGAATCCAGCCACAGCAGAATAGCTTTTGTTTTCTTTTTCTGGTTGCTGTATTATGAGAGTTATAAATGAAACTTTTCCGCAGCTGGAGATGGGAAACATCTAATGACACCTGCTGGGACAGTGGCAATAGCCATCTGAAGGTCACTGGAGGAACTCCGTGAGCCAGTAGGTGTCATCAAATGTGCCTAAAATAAACATGAATACAGCTAATTATTTTTTTAAATAGTCTTTAACCATAAAAGGCAAGGAAATGTAATCAAAGATAACTCTCTTAGCGGGCTTCAGCTTGGACCCTCATTTCTGAGTTACAATTAGTCGGCAATAAACAGGCATGCTTGCCT